>CM029122.1:8349574-8447074 GCA_016859345.1 Istiophorus platypterus | reverse complement strand
ATGCTTTTTTTTCTCTCCATTTAGTGCACGTTATTTTTTTCATTGCTAGTTCTCATTTTTTCTTCTCCCTCCTTGTGATTTGTTTGTAGAAAATTTTGTCTTACTGTATTCTTGGCCTCTACTGTATATGCAGACCCCTCTTCACTTATTTCAATGGGGCATAGTGGAAAATAACAGGCCAAAGAAATGCAGCCAAATCACACTATTTAGCACAAGATCATTTAAAATATTTCTGCCTCTTGGTTAAACCAACCAGCAAATGTTCCAGACCATACGGTGCTGCATGTTTGGAAGGTGCAACTGTCATTAGTTAACCACAGATGCACATGAATAAATAGATGTATAAATGTGTGTATGAATCAATAATTTACTCCTTATGGCTCTTTCATTATTATAATATCCTAGTAGAATATCATATGACTTAAGAGAGGCAAGTTCGTCTGGGAGCTTGGATAGATCTGACTTGGAGGTCCCAGTGGAGGTATAAACCTAATATAAACCTAAGATCAGCCACATACCAATATGGTAGGGGGCATTCTCTTGAGTTATACACACTGCAACCACCTCCTTGTCCAAACCCTCAGCTGGCTTCATTTACTGCAGAAATTTCAGGATATCTGTTAGGGCAAGTCATCAAAATTACATGGAATTAGTTCAAAGCCACCACTGTATTACATTAAATAAGAGGTGGCCAATCTGAATCAGCCGCAGCATGGAATGAAACACCATATATATGAAAAACAACAAGTAACAACGCAACCATTTATAATGAATTCAATTAAAAAAACTGAAATCAGGTTCACTTACTCAACTTTTTCAGTGAGCAAAAGGACAGTTCCTTATTCTTGTTCTTATGCAGAATTACATATACGCGGTGTGTTTCTTGTTAAGTATGCAGTGAAGACACTGAGTTATGAATTAATGAGAAGGGAAATCTGTGTCAAATAAGCATATGAATCTGGAACAATTACATATGTAGAAAACATTATTGTGCAACAAACTAATAGAAAGTAGAATAATATAAAATAATTGTAGGATTAAGACATAATTTGAAGCAAAAAAGTCCCTGAGGAAGTTAGGACACTGCTTATACATTCATCTACTAAAAGAGTAAGGTTTTTGTTTTTCACTTTAAATATCGGTTTAATATGTGGATATAAAAGTCTGATTCTGTGAGATTACAACTAATTTTGAGGCCAATATGTTCCGATATGCAATTTACACAAGTGTTATCTGGAAACTCGAAACCTCCCGTGCAACTTTTGTAAGTCATAAAAATTTTTACCTGCTAATTATATAGGCTACTGAATATCTCTGACTGTCAACTTTCTTTTTTGAGAGATGGTTTTTGATATTTCTATAATGTGACACAAGGTAATATACTGCATGAAAAAAAGTAACAGTAACCTTTATTTTCTGTTTGAGCAAGGCAGGAAGAAACATGAAACCTTGCTGTGCAATGTATCTATAGACAAATTGTGACTAGGACTGTATGCTGTCGTGAGATGCTGCATGTTCTTAGGTCTTTCTCAAAATTCAGTCAACAATGGGATACAGAGTTCAACAAAATCAAGCAGGCACGCAAATTTCAGTGCAGTTGTACAAAATGCCAGATTTGCAGCCTTGCATCAAAAATATTGTGTAATCCACGGCAGTAGAACCATCCCTTAAAACATCTGTGATTTTCAGCACAGTCAGAGTCACGACATGCACAACTCCCCAAAGTTTCTCAAAATCGTCAAAGATTTTGCGCCTGACGGGAAGGCAGAGACGCGAACAGGCTGGGGCCAATCCATTGTGCATCTCCGATTTCATTTTTGGAGGACAGAAAATGTTGTGAAGCTGAGAGCAAGCGCTTCTCATTTCGTGTATGTAGCCCAGTTGTGTCAGGGCATTCACACGGAGAACAGAGTGCGACTGCAGGGGGATAAAGAGAAGCTCCAGAGGTGAGCACTTTATTGCCTGCAGACCAGGGATGCCTGACAGTATGAATATATATTCTTGTCCATCCTATTTTCAAGGTTTCAAGTTGATTCTTCGCTCTTAGGTTTCTCACATCCACTTCACTTTTTTTGTATTTAAATTCTCTCCATTCACATCCTGTCAGTCTTATCATTCGTTTATTATATTCAAAGCCAATAAAGTATTTGAAAGTGAGCCACAAATTATCCTCTGCATTTCTTCTCCCTAAAAAGGGGAAAGGAAGAGAAAGGAAAGGTATACAGCATGTGTATTTTTTATAGATAGATATTGATTATAGAGATGATAACTGAACCAGCAAAAAAACAAATTCGCCATTACTTGAGTGTTTTTTTTCTCCCTGCGTTTTCACTGCCCCCCCCCCCCCGACTGTGCAGTAACAGGTTGTGTTTAGCTTCTCTGCTCCCTACTTCCTCGTCTGGCATGTCTGTTCTTTCAGTCCAGAGTCTAAAGTTCAGCCAGAGACAACAGGAGGGGAGCATCACATCACTCACTCATAGCATTTCACAACACCCACACACGCATCCTTGTTTTACTATATCCGTGGGGAACTGTCAATGACATTATGCATGCCCGAGCCCCTTATCCTAACCTTACGCATCACAAATAAAGGCCTCAGCCCAGCTCGTGCCCTCTCCCTGACCTGAACCTAACTCTAGCCTGAGCCATAAAACCACTTCTTAACCCTCAAACAGCCCTTTGGAGTTGTGAAGACAAAATGCTCTCACTTTCCCAAAAAGGTGCTCTCTGTGGTAGATCTATAAATGGTCCTCACAAAGATAGAAGTAGAAGTATACACACACACACACACACGCACGCACGCACTCCACACACACACACACACAGAAACAAACGCACTTTCACATCTTTGCCTTGTCAAATACTAACTTCCTTTGCACGGTAAGAATGCTCGCCCCCTCAGTGTAGGCATTTTTTAGGTTGTGACTATATGATGAATGGTGTTAAAAAGATTTGATGAGATTCTGTCAGCTGATGCAAGGCAGAAGTGTGTAATGATAATGCTCTTCTTGATGTCTTACAGCTTAACATGCCGCAACGCAAATGACCCCCCCCAACACGCCCACGCTGTCTTTGAACTGCTCCCACCCCCGGGGTGATGCATTAGCAACCTGTCTGCAGTTGGCGTAGCCCCGGGAGAGGCTGCTTGTGTCTCAGGTGTCTAATAAGCCCTACTGGGGGAAACAGGAACGAGTCTGGGAGCGCTGACATGAGTGCCTGACCCCCACCCCACCCCGCCCCACCCCACCCCCACCCCCACCCCCACCCCTTCAGATACCTCTCTCCGCATGCCTGATCCATCCCTACTCTGAGCCCTCCCCCATGTCCCTCGGACCATCTCCCGTCATCCTTTCTCGTTCTTCCTCCTCTTCAAACTCTCCTCAACAGATCTCTGTAGCCCCCCCCCCCTCCCTTTTCCATCCATACTCCGCCCCCTTCAACCTCCCTCGAAGCGCTTGTTTGCGCTCCACTCTGCCTGCCTTCCTTCAACGCATGCCAGGACACCTCGGGCACCAGTTACACAGTGAGGATTTTTATATGAAAGAGCTCCTCAGGACGTCATTACAAGGATCATCACCAGGCCTTACGGCTGATGTTACATTAATGTTCCATCACACACACAGCCTTCAAAGCACCTATTAACTAACCCGCCCTCTCATCACGCAAATCAGGATTTTTTTCTGAGATTGGTGATTTCACATTAATCCGTAATTGACCGTTCTCGTGTATCTATACACTCGAGACTATAGGATGAATAACCATACCCCTGTGATATGGAAACCTGTGATTTTTTATGCAATTGGATGGGAATTTTCAGATTTACTGGAGTTCCACAGGAAAGCACATATGTCAAATTATGCTGAGAGTAGACTGACATTGGAGGAAGTCGGTTTTGCAACCAAAGCATTATGCAATGCTTTCAAATGTGCAATGACTTGATATCCTCAAACAGCTTCAGCTGCATGTCTTTTTTTAGTCAGCAATTTGTCACTTTGTTGAGTATTTATTTTTTGGATATGTTTTTTTTTTTCTTCCAAATGCTTATGGTCAGTTTTTTTCAAAACGTATTTTCATGCTTCATCCACTCTGATTTCAGATGTTGTCTTGATATGAAAGCATTTGTCTACTGACCATTCCAGTACTCCAACTATAACAAAAAAAAAAAATACAGTTAGCATTTAGCTGTTCAAGAGCAGTTCACTTTTCTTCAAATTAAGTTCTGTTTATATTTTTTGTCCCAGAATCCTGCTCTTATCATGTGATTGTTTGTTTCATAAGGGACTCTGCTGAGATTTACTGATGTTAGGAGTTGTTTAACTGGGACTTATTTTGGCCCATATTCATCAAAAACAGGGGTGGAACTGATGTGAAACTCTCAGTTATGCTGGTATCAGCTGTGGTATAGTTTTTTTAAGGGTGTTCTAACCCTTAAAAGTACATAATCCCTTAAAAAAAACATGCCAAAATTCGTTATCTATCATAAAACCCTCAATCAAAATGTTTGAGACACACACCTGCTGAACGAGCGGAGCAGATAAGTAGTTTGCAATTATATACCACTGCAATTTTCATCACGGGCCAGATCATCCCTCATCTGCCCCTACCAAACCATTCATCCATTATTCTAACCGACCCCTCTTCCTATTGGACATTTATAGAGCCCCTGTCCATCCAGCATATACAACCTTATTAATCTAGTCTCTCCTTCCCTCTATCCCTTTTGTTCTATCCTCTCATCTCCACCCAACCATTTTATCAACCATCCATTGCAATCAGAAGACATACAGTATCTGGCGTGAAACAGAATGAATATTAAGTGAGTAGCAGTTGGATCAGGCTCATTGTAATACTGTAAATAGCCCCCCCCTCCCCCTTATCATCCCTGGCTCTCTCAGCGATGCTTCTCCAGCTCCACGTTAAAGCCCGCACCATGTAAAGTGGCATGAGTTCCATCAGCCATGCAGATGAGTCCTGCTTCCTTTACCTTAATTAGTGCTCCCACGGGACTGGCTGTGGGCGCTCAGCGGCATCAGCCTCTCGTACCACAGAGGTACCTTTCATCAAGCCGGAGAACACCAGGAGAAAAAAAACCTGACATGGGCACAGTGGGCTCAGGCACCAGACAGAAGAGAATTTAAAAGCAGTCATTATGTGGAAATGTTCCAGCATGTTATTCAAGGCTAGTCACTTAAACAGCAGGCAGAAATGTGGCATTTTACTGTAGGAGTGGCAACTAAAACCCAGCAGAGAGGAAAACAGTGGCTCTATTGTCCATAAAAACTTATACTGTACATTCAAATATCTGGTGAGAATTTCAGAGTTTGGCCAGTCAGAGCTGGAGTGATAAGTTGATTAACTAATAAGGCGATCAGCAGAAAATTAATCTATGACAATTCTGATGATCAATTAAGTGTCATTTTCTTAAGCAAAAAAAAAAAAAAGAAAAGTGCAAAATTCACCGCTTTCAGCTTCTCAGAGGGAATATTTGCTTATTGTCTTAGACTTCCGTGATATTAACCCCAATGACATTTCAAGCTAAACAAGCCATTTGAATACATCAACTTGGATGACATTTTATAAGCAAACTTTTGATCAATGAATGAAAAGAAAAATCAATATATAGAATGAGGCAAAAAATAATAGCAATGTGTTTTCCTCACTAAAATATATGTATGAATCAAATAAGTATTCTGTCAGTAGGTTTGTTTACATGTATGAAATTTGTGAATACAGCTGTAAAAAATGACCTATGCTCTGATGATTAAGATACAATATATATTTGTATGTGGTTATTTCTCCACAGATCTTTCATGCACAAGCACACAAAAACAGTGACACACACTCACACACACACAAACACATACACACTATGAAAATTTTAAACAATCTGGAAATTCTTGATTAACTGATTAATCGTTTTGTCTATAAAATATCAGAAAACTTTGAAATGACCAAAACAGTTTTCTAGAGCCCATTATGATTTGAATAAATTGCAATTTTATCGGTTCTACTATCTAATATGACAAAAAAAAGCGGCAAATTCACACTGGAACCATCACATTCGGGCATTTTTGCTTGAAAAATGACATGAACGATGAATCAAGTTGCCCTGATCTAGTAATCGACAAATTGTATCAGCTCTTATGAAAATACATGACATATTATAGTTTTTTTTAAAAATTAAAATATACCTCACACTGTTTAGTTCTATTTACAGCAACTACCCAACGGAAACATTTCTCCTCATTACTGCACGAGTGGGCCCGTGTAGGTAAAACAAAAACAAAAACAAAAACAAAAACAAACAACGAAGAACGAAAACTTATGGGATGATTGTTTCTCTGCAAACGTCAAACAGAGTTTTATATAAAAAAAAAACAAAAAAAACCCCAAAACAACAAACAAAAACCAAAAACCTAAATAAACAAATAAATAAACTCAGTAAAAACTCCTTCCTCTCCGTCCCCTTTAAACGGGGAGGCGCTCCGGTGCTCGCCCTCAGCCCGGGGGCTCTCCGCCGCTCTCCGCGAGGGGGTAGAGAGGGAGCTCGGCCCGGCTGAGAGCGGACGCGTCGGAAACCTCCCCGGAGGGGCCCCGTGTAATTCGATGCATGCTGTTAAAGCTTAGAGTATATTGTCTTCCCTTTGCTTATGAAGCCTCCACCCACCGGCCCACCCTACATTTAGCGGATCATGTGACTCGGGGTAAGTCATTTGCAAGTACAACAGTTCTCTGTGCGCTCCCATTCATTTCCTGAGAACTGCCTAAGCTGAGCAGCTGAGAGGCAGAAGGGGAGGGAGCTGCTCACTCACATACACTCACTCACTCACTCACTCACACTCACACACACACACGCAAACACGCGCACGCACACACACACACACGCGCGCGCGCACACACACTCACACTCACACACACACACACACACACACACACATTATCACACGCGTACATACGCGCCGAGCGAGAGGAGAGAAGAGGAGAGGAGAGGAGAGGGAGAGGAGGAGAGGAGACGGAGAGGACTGTAGGAAGGAAAAACAGTGTCCTGGTCTCCGCGGCTCTGCAGCTCCTGACAAGGTCTGTGCGTTTTTCTCGTCCTGTTCCTCCGCTTGGCTGCTGTGTGCGCGCCTCGTTTGTCACGTTGCCTGGGCTTTGTGCTTGTGTTCGGCGCGTCTCGTTCAGCTGTCATTGCCCTGTCAGGGCAGATGACAACTCCGATCACCTATGGCATTGTGGTCTTGTGTCCGTCAGTTTGGGAGGGAGGGAGGGAGGAGGAGGAGGAGGAGGAGGAGGAGGAGGAGAGAGGGGGGGAGTGTGGGGGGGTGTGTGTGTGTGTGAGTGGGGGGGGGTGGGGGTCAAAAACAAGGGGGACCCCTGCGCGGTGCTGACCGGACGTGTAACACTTATTCCCCCCCCCCCCACGTAAATTCATAAGCTGTCAAGACTAGAGAGAGAGAGAGAGAGAGAGAGAGAGGTGAATATACACTGGATGCCTCTGGGCTCGGGCAGCATCCTGACTTTATGGTGGGGCCACCAGTTGTGAAATCTCTCATGTGTCACTTATTTACCTCCAAAAGCAACTTGGAAAACATGTCAGCCTTAGCGGTTTCTCTCTCTCTCCTCTCTCTCTCTCTCAGCACTTCTAACTGGAAAAAAAGTTTGCTGCTTGTCAGAGTTTTGTGCCCGTCTTAAGGGCCCTGTGTGTTTGTGTCTGGTTGACTGAGTGGGTGGGTGGGTGGGTGTGAATTTGTTTGAAGCATTGTGGTGTGTGCATGTGTGTGTGTGTGTGTGGTGTGTGTGTGTGTGTGTCAGAGAGAGAGAGAGAGAGAGAGAGAGGCAGGCTTGTTTGCCCACTGTAGCCTACTGTAGCAGCTTAGAGAGAGAGAGAGAGAGAGAGAGGAGGCTGTTAGCAACGGGTTAAACATTAGGAGGCTCGGGTAGCGGAGGAAGGACACTCGGGGGGGGGGGTGTGAGTGTGTGTGTGTTTGTGTGTGTTTGTGTTTGTGTGTGTGTGTGTGTGTGTGTGTGTGTGTGTTTGTGCACGTGTGTGTGCGCGAGCGCGCGTGTGTGTGTAGGAGTGTTGCAGGGGTGGTGTCTTGGATGTCATCGGCAGTGCTCTCACTTCCAGGGTAATAGTCATTGGTATTGATGGGTGGCTGTCAGAGAGGCAGAGAGCCACCAGGCTTGGGAGAGTGGCCGGGGGCTGGCCCTTGGCTGTTATTTTCAATTACAGGGGGACCGGGGCAGAGCTGACAGCAAAGGCATTTGTACATCCAGCAAGGGGGGAGGAGGAGGAGGAGGAGTAGGAGGAGGGGGTGAGGGTGTGTGTGTGGAAGGGGGGTGGGGGTGGCAAGAGGAGGGGACGGAGGGAGTAAGAGAGCAGGAGAGAGGGAGGGAGTGAGAAAGGTGGGGGGGGGGGATGAGACTCTGGCCTCTGCTCCCGGGTTTGATGTGGAAACTGAGCACTGACCTCTGTGACTTTACCCCTGAGGCCCTGCCTTGCTGCCTAAAACACAATGTAAGCCGTGGTAGGGGTTTACAGAGCCCCTGCCTTTTAACTGTGTTGTTGCCACAAGGTGTGTGTATATGTGTGTGTGTGTGTGTGTGTGTGTGTGTGTGTGTGTGTGTGTGTGTGTGTGTGTGTGTGTGTGTGTGTGTGTGTGTGTGTGTGTGTGTGTGTGCACGTTAAAGTAGGGGGTGCCATCCACAAAAGAGACAGAAAGAAAGAGAGAAAGAAAAAAAAAGATGAGGGGGTGGGGTTATGTGTGTGTTTGTGTGTGTGTGTGTGTGTATGTGTGTGGACAAGACCCCCTGCAGCTCATGGATGTTCAGCGAGTGAGATTAGTGCCCATTTAAACTTTCACTTAAATCCATTTACAAAGGGGCCTTCTCCCTGTGCATGAATAAGCAGGCTGATATTACCACACATGTAGAGTAGACTCTACACTACACTGTGCTTGAACAGTGAGGAAAGCTCATGTTGGAGATCTGAAACAACCTATAAATATTTCCTGGCGAGGACGAACAAGTCAGTGAAGGTTTCTATTAATATTTGAAAACAATATCATAATCCTGCAGTTTTTTTTTTTTTTGTTTTTTTTGTGGTCAAAGCAGTATTCATGATGCAGTGTTAAAATGCTGGAATGTGATATATTGGTAAATGCTGCAACTCTAAACATCATGTCTTGTGGTAGAAGTTGTCCTAGTCAGCACCAGAAAACGTTGCCGCAATTTTGGGCGTTTTAGCGCACGTATGAAGACGCCTTTAAACAATGTATCTTTGATCTGAACTGAACTGACTGTAATGAATCATCTTTGCTACTGATGGCACCTTTGACAGCTCAGAGGCGAGACAGAAATCAAAAAGCCACAGAAACAGTCATGGGGTGATAAGTCCTGTTTAAAAAAAAGAAAAAAAAAAAAGGAAAGAAAAAAAAAGTGGCTGCTTTGCTGATCGCTGTATAAACAGAGCATGTGTCATACTTAGTTTGGTGAGGAGCTGAGCTTCAACCAGCAAAGGATTGAACGCAATGTTGTCCCGAGGACGGTCAGAATCAGCGCTGAACATCATGGCGGATGTGTCCGCTTACTGCTGCACAAAACGAGGTGCGAATGAATGGAGACGCACCCGGGGGAAAAAGTGAACCAGCTGCATGGACGTCGACTAGGAATCTTTAAACGGGACTGAACGTAAACGATTTGAAGTAGCGAAGTGAATCGTAAATGTTTTCTCACAGCTTTCTCCATGCCTTCTTTTTTTTTGACGAGTTGTTTTCAGCCGTTCTTTTCAACCGTTCTTTTCAACCATCTTTAGCTAAACAAACACGTCCCTTGCGCTGTCTTACACTGTACAAAATATCGAGTCCACCTGGTCAGTGATCTCAAAAAGGCCCAATAACGATATAAACAATACAACATCATGCGGCCTAGCCCTACTGTCTTCCCTCCACAACTGCATCTAACTGCCACTGCCACTCTGATTCCTTCAATGGCTCATCCCCCATCCCCAAGACATAGTCCAAGGGCTTATGATAGGGATCAGCGCAGGTGGGGGGACTCAATTAAAAAGCCAATCACCGACGGATAGACTCTATCTGTCCATCAACACTGCTCTGCCCGGCGCATTTAATTGCTCGGCAGGATTCCCACACTAAAAGGCATCATCTGTCTGCCACAGATCACAACACACAGATTGGGTGCGTGTTGACAGATCGAATCTGCCCCGGAAAAAAAAAAAATGTGCTGTGCCCTTGTATGCGCACTCCCAACAACATGTGGTCTCACTGTCTTTTTCAAGGAAATGTGAAATTTCCTGCAGTACCCCTAATCAGCTGGGTTAACTCCTGGCATATTGACTGACTGCTGTATCATCGATCCAACTGGGTGTTATGGAGTGTATCGTCATTGATTGCAGATAGGCTGCGGTGCGTGGTATGGCCGTATTCATTTGGGTCCCTGATTGTAAGCGTAGGAAATATAGAGAGGTGGGGTATGCTCGAGGTGCATTGTGGGACATCCTATTGCCCCTGGTTATAAAGGTGCTGTCGCAGCTGTCAAACCTAGACGTTCAGCAACAGGACCCTGTCATATGGAAAGACCCTGAAACACACACAAACACACACACACACACACATACACACACACAGAACTACATACACCTACCAACAGGTTCTTACAATAGAATAGCTTGTCAAGGTCATGTGTAGACAATGTGTGAAACAAACAGTGGCCAAATAGAAGACTTTGCATATTGACAGATGTACCTGGTCACAAAAGCTAACTAAATCAAAAAGGTCATAGATCGAGAGGGTTAAACATCCAAAACATCTGCAGCTTTCTTTGCTGCTGCTTCAGTCCGATTAGTAGCACTGAAATAATTATGTTGAACATCCTGTGCGTGAAATAAAACTAATATTTGTAGGTGATAGCTTCAATCGGAGCTCCCCGTCAGTTTATTTCATCATGTCAGAAAATGACAAAATGTTCTCTCCCTTTGCTTTTTCTCTTGTGGATTCAACCTTTGACCCCAGTGTCCAGCCCACATTTGTTTACCAAAATTGAGTTAAGGGTGTACATGGAGTGCTAGAGCATGTTTGTTATGTGACTAAGTGAGAGAGAGAGAGAGAAAGAGAGTGAGAGCACGGAAAGTATTGTGCAAAAGCAGTGACACTGAGGTTGATAGTTTAAATAGTGAACACAAACAGAAAGAACTACAATCTAACATGGATGATTACAACTTGTCAAACATCAGTGTGAGTATTTTGATTTTTTGCCTCATTCCTCTGTCCAATACTTATGAGGAGCCACTTAGAACAACTAAGTTTATCTTTTAATAGGAAAAAAACTGCTGTCAAACAACAAACAGATGTAAGGGGAGGTAGATTTTAAGATTATGTTCTCTTGCCAGAGAATTGATCCAAGTTTAGTTCTAGGAATGACACCATCTCTAGGGCTGCGCACTCAGTGCTTACTGGAAGTGACTCATATAGCAGAACTTGCTCCCAGACTCGGATTTAAAGTTGCTCAACGCGTTTGCATGGCCACGATGGAAAGGTATGTCAGTCTGTCTGACTGTCTGTGGTGATGTCTCCTCTTAAAACCAAGTGTATGTTTTGCTTTGGTCAAATAAAGTTGGTTGACAGATGGAAGTAGGAGAAAAAAGGAAAAGGGGATGGGAGAGCATTCAAGGTCAAGATTTTTCAGATTGTTTTGGACAATTTCAAGCTGGTATTACAGGTAGAGTTTCCCTTTACAGTATCTCTGCATCTCCTCAGCCTCAGTGCAGATGGTTCCAGCAGACATACACAGGGATGTTGCATGAACTTTGTTTCCAGTGGCACTGTAGGTCAACTGTTAGGAGAGGAAATGGTGCAAACAACATGTGGAATCCATTTGGGGTGCCTGTGGCATTCCACGGACTCACTGGCTTTAAGACAGCCGAATGTTGCTTCATGCTATGTGGTCGTAACTCCTCTCGATTAGCTGCGTCAACCAGGTATCAACGCGACGCAGCATCAGTTGAAAAAGAGAGGAAAAATAATCAAACTGAAGGCATGAGTAGATGAGTAATAGGGGTAAACACAGCTGCTGGCTTTTATTGAGTGGTGTTGGAGAGCTGGAACGGGTCAAACCAAGGGGAAAAACCTCAGTGAGCGAAAATAACTTGCGCACATATTTGATGTAATAAGTGTCAGTGTGTAGGAATGTTTTGGTTGGTCCGTTACTGTCTGTTTCCATATGCAGTGTGTTGGGGTGGATTTGGTTGTGTCAGCACAAAGAAAGGTTAGATAGGGTAGACACTTCGTGATGCTGCATCAAGAGAACTCTGCAAGACTATTAAACACTTGGGCGAATGCTTGTGCGCTTGTGTATATGCTGCATGCGTTTATTTGCATCACAAGAGAGAGCGAGAGAGAGAAGAAGGCAGGGGGAGAGACTTAAAAAAAAAGGAGTGTGTTTAAGTGTTTGTGCTGATAATATTTCTACTTGTTTTTTTTTTTTTTTTCTGTAGATACTAGAGATGAGCTGGTGTATTTTGCGCCTGAGCATGCTTGCGTTGCACGGTTATTGTAAAACATTGAGGTCGATCTCTGAGAGTGCATGTTAGTGCTCATGTGCTGTGATGCATTCAGTAGACAAGCTATTGTGAGTAGTATGTACACAGTGCATATGCTTGGGGGATGGTGGGGGGGGGGGTTTGCTCACACACACAAACACAAACACACCACACACATTCAGACATACATGTTAGAAAACAAGCACATACACGTATAGCACCAGAGCCCAGGGGGATAAAAGGCAGTAGCCTACTCAAAGAATCCCCCATTAGGGCAGGAGTGTACTGTCATCCCCTTGGGAGGGGCGGAAGAGAGAGGCAGATAGAGAGTATGTGGGTGGTTGGCTGTGGTAGCGGTGGTTGGAAGGATGCAGGTTATTGTGAGGATGCTAATCTAGTGCATCCCACCTCCCTGTTAGGGCAGCAGATGAGAGCAAGGTTTCACTCTGACCCTCAGATTCAGCGAGCAAAATGCAGCTATAACCTTTGCATGGGAGAAGCGATGACAGGGTGCCGTGGTTCACTTGCTTCTACCTTCACGTATATCCTCGTGGGCTTTTATACTAAACACACCGTCCACAATATTTGATCTCCTCTCCGTTTTGTTGTGTTTGCCTCAATGCGTTCAGGAGAAACTCTCCACCGCTTCTTTCCCATATTTTATTTACTTTGAATTTGGTACAGGAATGTGCCGGCGATGCATTTCTGTCAGTCTGAGATAATTATCAAGCCCTGCAGTGTGGTCACCTCGGCCTGGGACCACTGAGGGTGCACTGAGAGTAAATAAGAGATGAGGACAGAGTCACTTAGTGCAATTTTTTATTGATCCACTGGAGCTTACCTCTTTCCCACTATCACCCTGTCTCCTGTGCACGCATACATTTTGGGTCTACTGTGTGTAAACCTCCCCATATATGTGCTAAAAGAACATTGCAGTGTCTTCCTGATAGGCTGTGCCTGACACTCTATGTGTTTATCCGGGTTTGCACAGCTCCACCTCCCCCTCCTTTGGTACAAGTGAGGTTTTTGTGTCAGAGGCTATTTTAGATGCACAGCCACTGACCCTACTACATTTACTGAGGCGAGTGTATGTGTGTGTGTGTGCGCACGTGCGTGTGTGAAGGGTGTTCTAGAGAGGTCAGCCGATTATGTTGAAACAAGAAGACCCCGTAGTGTATTTTTTCCGCTTTTAGTGGCGACTGTTTGTCGTTTTTTTTTAAAGAACACAACTCTGTCCAGCCCTTGCGCAGAATATTCAACTTATTCTTTCGCATGATTACATCAAAATGATTCCTCAGTCAGATATGAACTGCCTGGAATGGTGTCACAAATTGCTTTGACTTCTGAGTCGAAGCTCACTTGAGTAATGCCACCTCACTTTAAGGGCTGTCACAGTCACAGCTTGTTTAGCTGTATCTGCTGCATTTGAGGCACATGATGCAAGAGGATGTCAGACTCTTCTGTTTACCTCTCTCTGGAGCACTGTGGAGGAGTGTGTGTGCATACTGTAGGTGTGTGGGGGTGGCTGTTTGTGTTGAATGGGCATTTATATTCTTTCACGAGCAGAGCTGCAATATTGAGAGACAGAGTTTTGTGTCTGTCCGTCTGTCTTTGAATCTAAGATAAATATGGTTCATGGTGGGTGCAGGCAAAGGTCATGAGGTATGTGTATATGTCTGTGTATATGCATATATGTGTGTGTGTGTGTATGTGGTAGCCAGATTACAGAACAGAGCAGGGGCTCAGGAAATCATCTTCATAGGAGGTGTTTTTGACACGCAAGACACAGACAAACCAGCCAGCGACCGACTCTTCTTTTCGCTTTGAGTGTTTCCTCTCAGAATAAATAGCTTCTTCATTTCCCACAGTTTCACAAGACCTTAGAGGGGAAGGAGGCGGTATTGGCGGAGGTGGGGATCTTTCAAAGAGGCAAAAAGAAAAAAAATAAAATAAAATAAAGAAAAGAATTGAAAAAAAAATTCACAAAAGATTTGCCTATTGAAAACTGATATATTAGATATGGTTATAGGTGTGGAGATTTTATCCTAACATTTACCACTTTTAAGAGATGCTAGAGACATATTCTATCTGTTTTACTGGAAAAGTTTATATGTTTGGGTTGATGTAAGGGGGACAATGTAAGTATGTGAGGTTTTTTTTTTACATTTGCTCAGTAGCTTCAGTTGTGTTTCTGCCTAATTACACCTTATTATTAAAGAGTGAGTATTTCATTTTATGTGTAAACACACTAGCAGTTTTGGCCGTGCCTCTTTTGTTAACTCAGCAAATTGTTCTTACAAATTATTGTTGTGTGTGTGTGTGTGTGTGTGTGTGTGTGTGTGTGTGTGTGTGTGTGTGTGTGTGTGTGTGTGTGTGTGTGTGTGTTTGTGTTTGTGTGTGCATGCGTGTTGGTAAAGGCGGTGGACTTGAGCTGCATCCGGCGACCTCATCCCCCTCATCCCGACAGGATTACTGACACAGGATCCCCCTGCCCCTGGCAGAAATAGCAAGGACCCAAGGGCAATCCACCAGAATATGGGAACTTCCGTGGGCCTTGCTTGTGCACGAGCATTGTCTTGTTTGGTTGAGTGTGTGTGTGTGTGTGTATGTGTGTGTGTGTGTGTGTGTGTGTATGTTGTGTGTGTATTTACATGGGTATCAGCTCTATAAATGGAGCTGGTTTCCTCCCAGGTGCTGAGCTCCCTGGCTCAAGAACATGAGTTTACTGCCCCCTTCTCTCTCCCTCTTTCTCTCTCTCTCTCTCTCTCTCTCTCTCTCTCCCTCCCTCCCATACACACACATACATGCATACACACTCCCACAGTCAAAGGATCACTCCTCTACCTTACCTATTTGAATCTTCATTTGTTGCTCCGGCTGTAGGGAAAGTTTACATTCGACTGTAAACTGTACACTTTTGTATTAGATGTGTACAGGAACTTACATAATGAGGTCATTGTGCAGCAGTTAAAAGAAAGAAAAAAAAAAAAGCTTGGCTCACAAAATTGTTGCCGAGCATATTTCCACATACTGTATCCAACCTCTTGAACCCAGGCTCATTTAATCTTACACACTCATTTAACCCTTTGTTTTGCATTGTAAAGGGAAATAACAAAATAACTTATAATGTCCATTGTGTGTGATTTAATCTCTATGGGGAAAAACTCCCTATTTTTTTAAGCTTTCTTTGAAGCTGACTTTCACCACACTGGAGCTTAATTTGTATTCTGAAGTGCAAATCGATCAAATCAATTCCCTCTCTTTGCCGTCTCCATTCAGCCTTTGCAAACGGTTTTGGTGTCCATCTCAAGGGCTGCCTCAGTCTACTTTCCTCTGCGTTTCTATAAAATTTTTTTTAAATCCTTAGAATTTCCTGCACATGGTATTTTTGACACGTGTTTTGTCGATAATGTCCCCCCTCACAACCAGCTTCAAGAGTTGTCACGCAAGGCATATTCATTATGTCATGAGTCAGCCTGTGAGCGCCAGTGCCATATTTTTTTGACAAGCTCCTCAAATAAAATTAAAAGATAATCCTTTATTATGTCTTTACCTCGCATCCCAGTTTTGTGATGTCATGGAACAGAACCACTGGATGGTTCTTGAATTTGCCGGCTACATGGCCGAGTGCGATAGGGAGCCCAGTCACTCACGTATGCCGCATCAAATTCCACAACAGGTGGAGCCCACATAGAATCAGATAGACACAGTCTTGACATTGGGTTTAAATTGGTGCAACCCCATAAGCTCCTCAAATCCGGCTGTATGTCCTCGAGATGAAAACATCCAAAACATCAGAAATGTATTCTGTCTAATAATAGTTGTGCTCACGAAGAGAGCTGTGTCGTTCCTCTGCGGAACCAATTTATTCCTAGAGGAAGCGGACATTGTGTTTTGAGGTAAAGTGCATCAGTTGAGTGCATCTCTAAGGAATTTTTTTTTAACCCTAAAGGGCTCTTTTTTTCCTCTTTATTTCAAATGACCGTGAACATAAACTGGTTTGATACCATTGTACTTGTCAGGGGGTCAGAGAAGCCCATGCTTCTATAAGCAGAGAGGTAGCAGCACTCTGCTCTCTTGAGTCCCGTTCAAAAATGTCCCAGAAGTATCCAAAAGACTCCACTTGCTGCTCCTGCCAAGGAAAATACGGCTTATGAAATGGAAATTCTGAGACCATTCACAGAGTGCCAGGAATGATTAGAAAAAAAACACTATGTCCATCTCAGTACATCCAGGAGTGAACTCTTAGGGAAAACATGCATCAACCGTCTTTCTCACACTGACAAACCGAACGGTCAGTGTCAACACTGTTCACCCGGAATGTGCTGTTTGAAATTAGAAAAGTTGTTAAAGGGGAACTCAACCAGTTTTATACACAAAGGCCGGGGCAATGGTTTGTCAAGTGTGACACAGTAAGCCCTGGTGATGTGCACATTTAGCAGGCGGGGATGGGCTCATGAAAAAAAGGAAAAGTATTGGGTGCTTTATGGGAATTGTAGGATCAAGTGTGTTTTGAGGGTGAGTTTAAAGCGACTGGAAATCAAGACATCTTGGCCTCTGGTGGCTTGATTTTGAAAAGAACTTTTTAAAGTTTGTCTTTTGTGAGCCCACAACATAATGGAAGTGAAACGCTACATTGCTGGAGTGCACCTGTACAAGATTTGGACTTTTTTCTTTTTAGGAGATTTAGAGCTCACCTTATGTTTTTGTCTGAAGATAGGAAGTTAATAGATGGTAGGGGGCTTAAGTAAGCCATTTTTGGAGTTTACCACTTGCTTAAAGAGTAATTCCACATAAGTAATTTGTATTGGGGAAATGCAAAGGCAGATATCAGAAACTACAAACTGTGAAATTTTAGAAAAAAAAGGGCTTGATGTTTGAAAGCTGCTAAACCAAAGCGGGTAACAGCTTTAAAAGGTGTAAAAACTTATTTGTTTGAAGATGATGATCACCCTGTGTATGGACAATCCAAAGGGCTTCTAAGCTTGGCAGCTATCAGCAGGATCAGGATTTATCCATTGCCACTAAGGTGTTGATCAAAAAAATAGATTTTTTCTTTTTTTAATTTCAGGAAACGGGTTAAGAAAAGCTGGTTCGGTTATAATGACAACAAACCACACTTGTCAAAAAGTCAGAACCTGGTTTTCACTGAATATGTAGTGTTGATGACCACACCGAGTCCTGTTATTTGGCTGGGCGCACTCTTTAAGTAGTAACTCTGCAGGGAACTATTTGAGTGGCTCTCAAGCCCAGAATGAGGCCAGCAAGATGAGGTCATGAACAGACACTGCCTAACATGAAACAGACTGAGATTGAAATTGAAATAAGCTGTGATTCAGTTGTGGCTCTGTTGTGTCTATGCTGCGTGAATATAAATATGTATTTTTATTTTTTTTTAAACAAACATATAGTAGACCTTCATTTCCCAGAGTCAGCAGACTGGATTCAGCCCCCCCAAATTTTTTTCTAGCAAGTGTCTTACTTGTAACCTGTCTAATGAGCTTGTTGTGAAAATTCTTAACTTTCACTACTTTCCTAAAACTTTCTGCTCTATTGTGACTCAAAATAGAGGAAGTGGAGGAGTGCTCTGGTGAGCTAGCAGTTGTAGACTGGTTATCAGGCCAATGTGTCACATTGGGGTGTCCAGGGGCACAGAAGAGGGAAGTGTGCTGTGAAAAAGAGGCCAGAGGCACACAATACAGGCAAAACACAGGAAATGCTCATCTCACATCACCTACCGCACTGTGCTCTTCATGCATTTGTACTTGTGGCATTGGTTAATCATTTGTTTCTGATTTGCAACATTTGAAATGTTTTTCCTTGCAATTTTCCTCCCGTGCTTTCCCTTTTTCTTTCTCTCTTCTCTTTGGTAGAGGACCGGGAAAGGGGGGGGGGTGTCTGTTGGCATTCTTGCACCGTGTGCTTTGCGCTCGACCGGGCCCTGGCTCGGGTCCATATCCCCTCTCTACCCTCTCTCGCTTCTCTGACTGCCGCCCCTCCTCCTCCCAACTAACAAACCCCCACAACCGCCCCCACCCTCCCAACCTCTTCAACTTCCCTTGGTTGCTTCCCCATCCACTGCTCCTGCCGGCAGCTCAACAAGCCCCCACCCTCACTACCCTCTCTTGCTATCACCTTCCTTAATCCTTCCTCCCCTATCTACTGTAATTCATTGCCCCCCCCAACCCACCCACATCCATCCTTTTCCATCTCTCTTCCATCCCAGACCGTGGCAGCAGGTCCAGCCCCTGTGACACAGATGCACCGAGTTGCTCTGGGCGCTCGACATGGGAACAAAGCATTGGCGGGGCCCGTCTGTTATAGTGCGTTTCAGGGTGTGTGGTGCTCGCGTGTGCATGTGTCCCAAGTATGTGCACATGCGGGGAAGAGAGAGAAGAGAGAGAAGAGAGAGAAGAGAGAGAGAGAAGAGAAGAGAAGAGAGAGAGAGAGAGAGAGAGAGAGAGAGAGAGAGAGAGAGAGAGAGAGAGGAGTGGCAGAAAAGAGTACACGCAGCCAGATACAGAAGCTGCTTTCATGAATTTGTTAAAGCTTAACTTTCACCTTAACCAAAAAACGTGTTTCTTTGCTGTGTGACATAGTATTAAACAGGACCTGGGTTTACACTCTGTGTGCTGAGGGAACATGAACTCACGGTGATTTACGCCACCCACTCAACCAACACGAACCTTTGAGCTTTTGTCCAGTAACGGTACTTCCTGTTTAAACCACAGCAATTAACAGTGCACAGTTACCAAAATCCATCCTCGTTTAATGGTGTTATCAGCATATTGGCAGTCAAGGTACGCCTTAGCTAAAGGGCAAATCATGAATTGAGTCAGAGAGCTGTTCTCGCACACAGGTTTTGTAGGCTAGTCAGAATTGTCCTTTTTGAAATTTTTCGGGGGGGGGGGGGTTGTTGTTATGTGGTGTACCTGTAAACATTGCAAATGTGTGTGGGAGTGGATGATGTCACTGGCGTATGAGGTCAGCCTTTGGTCTCAAGAGGTCAGAGGTCTTCTGGGGATGTTTGTCGCCTCTAATTAATGCAGCTAGTCTTTGCAGGATTGGGTTTGGCTGAGCTTTATCGTTTCACTCCGGCTAGTTTCTCTTGTCTCAGTCAGCATGGTCCATAAGCCAGCCAGGAGATAGTGGTCCAGAGGTCATAGATGTCAATATGTGGTGGGAGTTTCAGTTCATTCTTTATAATGCATTAACAGGCACACAAATAAGCATAATCAGAAAAGTGAAGAGAGCAGCAGACACTGAAATGTGTTTATTTTGAGCTTCTTTTTTTTTTGCTGCTAGAACTGGCCTCAATCTTCACCTGCTCCCTTTACCCTTTTTTTTTCCCCTCTGCATTTTGGTGGGGACGGGAGGGCGAGTAGGAGGGAGAAATGAGATGCCTCAACACTCCACTGCCCTCCTCTCCATCCAATTCCCCCACACACCTGGGATGGCCATTTCATTTCAGAGTGCAGCAAATGGAAAGGTGATCTTAATCTACCCTGTTTCCCTTTAACCACCCCCCCCCCTTCATCTCCCACACACAGCCTCGTACTGCTGATAGACAGCGCACTGCTGGTTGCCTGAGCCCGGCGCCAGCACACCAAATTTAGTGATAGAGACGACTGGATACACACCGGTTTATTACCTTGAACAAATTCTCCTCATTTCAAACTCAATCTTTGTTCTTATTTTTAATCTTTATGGCTCTTGATCCTCAAGTTCTAACTGGCAGTGAAGCTTCTTTCACGGGAGCAAAAGGCGGTTGACTTCGGTCATAGTATTCCGGCACGAGCCCCTCGATACAAAGCGTTAGCTCGTTACTCAGTGTTAGGCGTTTCACGCACTTTGGTCGTAGCAGTCACAAGTAGAGGTATGCACTTGCCATTGATTTCCTATGAATAGGTTGCTGCGGGCCAGTTCATTAGGAAGGTGCTCACACACCACTGGATTAACGGCCCATAAGCACATGGGGAGAGGTTGTTGCTTGTGCAATTCTGTCTGTGGCATGCTGGTAGAAAAAAAGCGCTCTGACTTTTATTTTCCAGTAAGAGCAGTGTGAAATTTAGCATAGAGAACAAATAAGTTTTGATGAAGGTATTTTTTTTTTTGAAGGTCAAAAAAAAAAAAAAAATTCGACCGGAATTTACCTCAAGGGAAAAAAAAAATCATGATTTCATCTGAAGTGCCTCCTTCTGAAAAATACATACATTGTTTTTCACTGAGGAAGAGAAAATGCCAGAATGATGGTCATCTGGAGTAAAACAAACCTCACTTTCAGCCTCTCTCGGTGCACTCGTCTCTCTTCTTCTCCTCAACACATGGCTCGAGGCTGGACTGAGGCTGCAGCTCCACCCGCCCGGCCGTTACTATGGCAACGCTATCTGGGCCTACCAAGACCTGAAGCCGAAGGACATCCTGGACAACAATACAATAGCAGCACAGCCAGGGTACCTGAGGGACTTAGACCTGAGAGGCGAGATCTGGGGGGTTGAGGGGGGGGGTGGTGTGCAGACTGAGTAAATCCTCCCTCTTTTGCTACCTCCCTCACACACAAACACAGTCAGGATTAGCTTTTGCTTGAGAATCTAAGAGGCTGTGGAACAATACTTGGCATTAAATGACTCTGTTGTGGCAATTTTCATTGAAACCTGTAGAAAAAAGAAATGGTTTTTGGTAACTATTTTGAGCGGATTTTCCGGTGAGTACAAAAACTTGATTAATTGGCCAGGCCACATGGATGTTGTGCGAGATCTCAGATGTCTGGTGTAGTTAGATGATGAGGCAACCAGCTGCATAGAGAGACTATATGTCATTCGCGATTGCCTGAGCTTTTTTTCCCCGCACAAGAGTGGACACGATACCACGGCTCCGCTGACTACAAGGGCCGGGCCACACATCCAGCCGCTGATGCCAACGGTGTAGAGTAACAGAGATGTTTAAAGTCTGTTTGCCTTGCTTGCATTCCCCCATGTACTGCTGCTAAAATAATAAGAGGGAGGGTTACTTCAGGTCGGCCCCAGCTGAGGGATACGGAACATGCATTGTTGTCACTGGCTCCATCTGAGTATCCCTCTTAAAGCCACAGCACGGAGCTGGGGAGCCGGGCACTGCTGCTGCCGACTTTACAGGGGCCCACAGGGAAGGATGAGTATAGAGTAGCAGTAAGAGGTGTGATACTGCGTGTGTATGTGGTAGTGCCACTTCGTGGTATTAATTTTACATATACCGTCACGAGTATAAAATCTTATGTCAAATTTCAAAATTTCGCTCATTTATTGTTTTTGTTGTTTGTTTGTTTGTTTGTCTGTTTTCAATCCGTGGTCAGAGATGAAACTCCATATGTGCTGTTAGTGTCTCTTTTGAGGAACTGCATATCAAAAAAAGCAACTATTTGAGTCCCATTGAGGCCTTAAGAGGATTTTATTCAGTGTTATGAACTTTTATTAGCTCCACAGCAGCCCACCAGGCAACTGAAAATCTTTATTATGCAGAAGCGAGAGTCATGCTGTGCTCTGACTGAGTTTATACGTTTGTGCGCATCTTTTGTCTCTCAGCCTCTAATGGTTTTAAAACCCGAATTCATGTCTGTTTAAAATGTGTTTATGTCTCAGTGGGTGTAAGCACAACATTGTAGATGTCCATGTGTGAATAACTGAGTGTGGGACCTGCTTAGTCATGCTAAAACACCCGTCTTACACCTCCTCTGTGTCCCTTCACAGGCAGCCTCAGAAACAGGATGTTAATGCTTGACGGAATGCCTGCAGTCCGAGTCAAAGCTGAGCCCCTGGAATCGGAACAAGGGGTAAGAGAGCAGTTGTTTTCCAGACAATTCCCTTTTTTCCTCCTGCCTTCCTTTCCTTCTTTCCTCCTCCCGGCTATGGGGCCGATAATCACTCCCAGGCCTGATCGAGGGAGTGAGCGAGTGTGGGGGCTAAGAGGAGTGGTTGGAGAGCATGGTAGTAAGCAGGAAGAGGAGAAGAACCAAGAAGAGAAGGGAGAGCCACAGCTGGAGCAGGAATGCATTTGGGGGAGTTTCGGGGAGGCGACTGGGGCCAGCAGAGAGTCCGTGCTGGCTGGGGGGTTATTGTGCAGATGTAGTCACTGCTCCAGGGAGGAGGGTCACATGGGAAACTCTAAATCTTATCTATCTCTGTCTGTTCCTGCTCCTTTACGTCCCTCTTTTTCCCTTCATCCTCCCTTGCTCTCCTTTCCCACAAACACAAATGTATAATCTCCCTTGAACACATACGCAAACACACACAGGCAAACACAACACAGTCATGGTATACTGTTCCTCTGCAAACATTACCCCTATCATTATTTTTGGGGTTTCACTGTTCAATTAAACAGTGTGTACTGACCATGTTGGGTATAATGGAGTTACCTCATGCAGGGTTTTCATGGCCCATATACAGTATCAGTGCTCCTTGGTCTGACATACCTAGAAATAAAGTGGTCTTGTTATGGTGAAGCTGTTGCTAGGTTACTAGGGCTTTGTGTTGCTACCACAGCAGTGTATGCAGTGGGTGCAGGCCACTTAATATTTGTAATCATGACGGATTAGAGTTCAGTTATTATTGATTTCCATTCATAACATATCAATAATAGCTGGGCCCCTAATATATCATGGAGAGCACTGGGTAGGAGAGGAGCAAAGTAGTTTCTGTAGAGACAAATCTGAGAGCATTAGCCCGTGATGGATGAGAAAATTACCAACTGCTGATAACCCATCAGGTTATCTCAGGTTCTTGTAGAGGATTGTTTGGCTGCGGAGGTGCCGCGTGTTGATAAGCACCGACCGTCTGGCCGTATCTAAAGATTTGACGGAGAGGCAGCAGGTAGTTACTTTCTGGGTGTCCTGTTTTCATCTGTGGCTCAAGGGTTTGAGAGCCGCGCTCTTGCATCGCTGCCTAATACCTGGGGTTTGAAGTCATTCTCCATACGTGTAGTGATGTCAGTCACAGACAGGATGTGAGCACTGCAGCCCACACGGCTTTGAAGTGCACCGAAAACCAAATCTTGCCCTAACAGACTGAGCTTCCCTTTAGATGGCAGACGCAGACAGACAGCTTGGGCCGCTGCAGAAATGTGGTCTTCATTTGGGTGGCGGGGGGCCAAGGGCTTGCTGGAAATGGTCTGTCTTGTTAGACAATTCGCCCGCAAGGGCCTGGAAAATCTGCCCTGCTAAACCAGTATCCCCTAATAAAGACAATGGCATGAGGACGGAGGCAAGCAGGCGGGTCGAGCATATCTTTACACGTCTGTCAGTGTGTGTGAATATGTGTAGGCTTGAGTGCATGCGTATGATTCTATCTGTCAAAATGAAAGTGGGGGTGGCTTTAGTTTTCCATTTGTGCTGGTGGAGAACTCTTTGTGAATCTAACCCCAAAATGCAAATAAGTTTCTGCTTTTGACTGTTGTGTAGAACTACACACTGTTGTTTTGACCTTTCCACGCAAGTGCCCCCCCCCGCCCCCCCCACACTTTTTACAGGTTCCTCGTAACTACCTAAGTGAGGTAGCTAACTAGCTAAGAGATTTTTGAGGTAAAAAGAGATAGAACATTCTTTTTTATACAAATAAAAACTGGAAAATGGCTCCCCATATTATTTGAGAATGGTTCCCCATGTTACTTTTCAAATGGTTTGCTGACATTATTAACCATTCATAACAGATTGTTTGTTTTCTCCACAAGATGTTTGAGAAAAAAAAAACACAAAAAAACAAAAACCCCAAAACCTCAATCTAGTTCAGTGACAGAGCAACAGGACATGTGATGGGTAAAAAAAGAGTATAGTGATGAATTTTGAATTTTAGCAGATCATTACAGGTCAGGTATTTGACTTTTACCCTCTTTTGAATGACACCTAACATTTGAATAAAGCCTGCTTGAAATTGCTGTTAATCAGATATTAATGGAGAATTGGAGTCCTCTACCTTTGCACTGTGTTTGATTTAATCACAGATACATATTTTAGTGATTTTGCCCAGCATGGGTAACAATGCATTACTTGAGTACATGTTTGATGTCTTGTGCTCGACTGACTCTCAGTGAGATACCTGATGATAACACCTCTAAGACAAACTGTAAGACGGCGTGGGAAATTCAGCACGCTTTTTTCTGATTTACTCTTACGGTCAAAGTAACTGCTGATTAAGAAAAAAAAATGTTCTTAATCTAAGCAGCGAGGCACATGACTTATTGAATGTTGGTGTCTTTTTTTTTTTTTGCCATCACCTGCTTTCGAAGGAGAACACCACTCATTTGAAGATACAGTTATTCATTTTGTCACACCGATTATACCCCAACCAAAGAGGTCAGGTGCCGGCAAGTAAAAAAGCTAACAATGTCTGTCCTTTGTAGCCATTAGCCTCAGTATAATCACATGCCACACGTAACATTTCCTCAAGTGGCTTAGTATTTTTATGAAAGCAGCTACTTGCGATGAATAAATAATAGATATTTACAAAAATGATTAAACCTCTTCTAATCTGTAGGTTGGTATTGGACCTCTAACCAAATGCAGAATATAGCTGATACAGATATTGATACTTGTGGGTTTCAAAAATCTTTATTATAATTTTTTTTTAATTGTCATTTCTTTTTCTTTTTCTTTTTTTTACATATGTGCATAACATTACAAAAATTTAGAAAACTTTAAATGTATATCATATACTGGAAAGGTTTTTACAGTTGAAAAATAAACTTAAGTGCCATCTGATGGACAAATTATGTAATGCTGGTGTTGTTTGTAATTTACCTGACACACTGTTTGACATAAATGCTGATACTATTACAGTTTAGACTTTTGGTGGTCAAAGGTCGAGGTCACTCTGACCTTATGTCCGTCAATTTCTTGCAAGCGAGATATATCAGGGACGCCTGGAGGGGATTTCATCTATTTCTGGCGCAATCATCCACTTGGCCACGCAGATGAACTGATTAGAATTTGGTGGTTAGAGGTCAAAGGTCAAGGTCACTGTGACCTCACGGTACACATTTTTGGCCATAACTCAAGAATCCATATGTTAATTATGATTAAAATGAACAGAAATGTCAAATGGCAATGATGAAGTGATGACATTTCATATCCAAATGGTGGAAGGTCAGATTCACTGTGAGATCACAATGTTCTGCAAAAACACATCAATGACAAAACTCAGGAACAGATAGGGAGATTTTGACCATATTTTCTGCAACCTGACTGCTTGGCGGAGGCTTACAACTGCAAGGCAGTAATTCTAGTCTCTCCTGTCTCCTTTCACTGGTAGAACTGGCAAATGCAGAGCTTTAGTAGCCGACGTACTCCACGAGCACTTACTGAGAGAGACAAGATTTCCAAAACGCTGATATTAGGCTCAATGGATCTAATGGCTTCAAAGCCTTGGGGCAGTATAGCTCCAGGCAGTCTGTGACACTCACATCCTATACATGGCATGCAAACACAGACGGATCACATGCAAAGGCAGCTGGAGGATCGCTTGAGGCCCTGTCAAGAAAGGCTATGCCAGGGGTTGATGCAAGAGGAGCACAGAGGACATTTGACATCACAAACATACATGTTGACTGTGAAGCGATATTTCTTTTGAAATGTTTTTTAAAGCTAAAAGCACTGAGCTTATCTGAAGCCATTAGATGGCCAGGAAACCAAATCAGCTGAGAACCTAGATGGTCCATGGGAGGGATCTTTTGATTAAACCTAAACTGTGGTAAGAATGAGTGTCAACGGTGACTCTAAATTACTAAAAAATCCCCCCAAGGCTGCATCACAGCTTAATTGCACAGGACGCATTTTAACCACATTCTATAGACGTCCCTTTCACGTGTCAGATGGAAGAGATAAAGTATGCTTCTGTTTTAAACAATCCAGCTGTTGCTGCACAGGCCGCGCAATAGCTCGCATTTCACTTCAGCTATATGCACATAAATATGACCCGAAGCGCATTTTTACGCTTCAAGTCTGTTTTCCCCGGTCTTTTGCACAAACAGTGATTGTTTATGAGATTCTGCAACCTAAACTCTAGGCTGTGCCCGAATGCATGATGTGTAGGTGCAGATGGAGCCCTGAAACTGCTCTGCTGACGTCCTGTTCACACTACACCTCTTTCATAGACATGTTGTTAAATCAAAAATGAGTGGACGAACTCAAAAAAAAAAAAAGAAAAAAGAAAAAAAAAGGGAGCACTGCTGTAAGTCACGCAGTGCAGTGAAGTCAAATTCTCCGTAGGTGATCGGTATCATCTGCCTCGTTCACACTTTACCGTTGGCGTGTCTGATTTAATTAGCTGTTGGGCTACCAGCATACGAGTAAAATCCGATCGTATTCATACAGGTGTAGAAAGCAGCCATTATAACCTGACAACTCTCGCTATTACTCTACTGATTCCCTTACGGACAGTGCCATTTCCACCGCCCCTACCAACTCCTATTGAAGTCTGACTTTACTAATAACTGTGTATGTATGAGTTTATTAGGGGGGATTAGTTCACCCAGTTGAACCCTTATTACTGCTCTGAATCTTAGAGAGCTCCCTCAAAAAGGCAGTGTTTTGTTATGCCAAATATAACCGTATAACTATTCACTATAAATGGTCATTTCCTTGAGGGAAGTGTCTCTGACTGAACTGTTCTATGAGGAAAAATTCTACTATCGGTTTCCATAAAGGAGGCATGATGATGTCTTCCTCACAGGGCAACATTAAAGGTCATCTTATACTGCGGTTAAGCTTATTACAGTTTTGATACCTGAGGCTGGTTGCATTCTAGTGATATTAATTTTAAAAAAAGCCTTAATCAGAACAATTAAAATGTTTTCCCCAAAGCATAATTACATACATAAAGTGCTGTAGAAACCCCAGTGAAAATGCTCAGTGGGTGGTGTTATGAGGCAGACCATAATGTGCTGTGAACCCTGACCCGACACCACTGACCCCGAGCTGAACCCCAACCAAGGTCCAGGGGTCGTCCGAGGGCATATTTCATGGGGTAGGGTTCGTTTTTCCCAACCGAGGAGGAGTTACACAGGGAGAAGCACTGTTTGATTCACGGGGTCGTAACATTTCCTGTAGGCTGAAAATGAGTCTGGAGTAAAAATAGTAGGCTACTACATGAAAGCACAAGCACACACACGCAGCACTCAGAAAAATTCGTAATACACCACAGATCCACTCTCAGCCAGCATTACATAA
This sequence comes from Istiophorus platypterus, assembly GCA_016859345.1. Taxonomy (NCBI): domain Eukaryota; kingdom Metazoa; phylum Chordata; class Actinopteri; order Istiophoriformes; family Istiophoridae; genus Istiophorus; species Istiophorus platypterus. The sequence goes on along the minus strand of CM029122.1, from coordinate 8,419,325 downwards.
GGGGAAAGAAATGTAAGACTGAAAAACAAAAGTCAGGATGAAAATCCACAGTACGCAACTTTTTGTTAGTTTCGCTGCGGCTGCGATTAGAGTTTTTCCTTTAACTTTAATGGGCTTTTCCTGTATGATTAGTAAAAACCTAGATGCCCCCCCCATGGCCTTAACTGTGAGTCAGCCTCTGAAAGACACCACTGGGAGGATCAACACACACTCTAGCACCCCTCCCATGTCGAAGGTAGTCATTCTAGATCAGCTACATCATATGTAACATGGTTAATTTGACATTATAACAAAGATTTCAAAGAATATCCATGGTTTGGGAGTCAGGAGTAACAAATAGTAGCGGGGTGAGTGTCGTTTTTCTTACTTTGTATGTTCCCTATTATCTTTTCCAAGTAAACAGGTTCCTGAAACGTGTGCAGACGGATGGAGCGGTTGTGTTACAGTCTCCTTGGTGTTAAGTGAAAGATATGTTGAAGGATACACCGAGCCACCAGCGTTGGCCTTAGGAGGCCCATCGCTGAGAGACAGACAGAGAGAGAGAGAGAGAGAGAGAGAGAGAGAGAGAGATGGTCAGGAAATTGAGCCCATATGATGTTTTTCCACCGTCACAAAAGAGATTTAGGAGAGATACAAGGGGAGCCAAGAGAGCTGCGTTTCTGTGGGAGTGATGGAAAACAGGAGGAAGAGAGAGAGCGAGGGAGAGAGCGAGGGAGAGAGCGAGGGAGAGAGCGAGGGAGAGAGCGAGAGAGAGAGAGAGCAACCCACGCCAAGAAAAAGAACGAGAGAGAGTGAAAGGAGGCGAGGGTGAGAGACAATATCTTTACTCCTATATTTCATTTGCGTATGACATCATTCTAACCAAGGGACTTCACAGGAGGAGTCGAATGCTTGAATGAACATGAGGGAGTTAACTGGACCTTTCTCTATAAATGTCACTACTCTTAAACCTTTCTCACGTATCTTTATCATGCAGTGTTGTTTATACAAAAACAATTGCCCTTGACCTTAATTCATCAATATATCACACTTTGGTTAATGAGACAGTTCATACTATTGGGTTACAGTAGTGGAAATATGAAATTGAATGCCATAAATACAACACTTGAAGGCAATTTTTTTCTTTTATTCCTTTTTTCCCCCCGGTGTGTCGCAGGTTTGTGCATTTGTAAGACATTAAAATGACAAATAGGAATCAGTTTAAGGAAAATCTAACATCTGTTTCTTTTACTCCCGCAGTTGCCTAAAGTGCGCCCTTTTTCTGCAATGGACGGCGTCCCTTTCTTCCTCAGCAGAGTTAAACCCGAACCTCCAGAAGACCTGCTCGCTCACGACCTGCACTTCCACACACAGACCGAGCCTGTTGACCTGTCAATCAACAAACCCCGCCCCTCCTCTTCGTCCACCATCCCTACCACGACGACCTCATCGTCGTCCCCCCTCAGATCCGCCTTCTCCCCGTCTTCTTTATCATCGTCATCCTCTTCCTCCTCTTCCTCCTCTCCATCTGTAATCACCTCAGCCTCATCGGTGCTCACGCCAGGCCCTCTGGTCGCCCCCGGCACCGGGGTGAGAGGTCAGCCATATTTGCACATCCTGCACTCTGTGCCGCCGCCTCCATCCAGCCCTCTGAGCCTGCAGGGAGCAGGGAAGCTAGCCAGCCATGTTCACCGCATCCCAGTTGTGGTACAGTCACTGCCCCTCATGTACACCACTGCCGTTCGATCACCCTCCAGCCTCAACAACGCCATCATGCTACCTCTGCTGGATGAGGTCAAAAGCCAGGGCAAAGGTGAGACCGTGTTCGCCAAACTTACTCCTTATTCGAATAATTGTTTTTTGGATTTCCGTTAAACCTCTTCCGCCAATTTCAGTTTGAGAGGCTGTTTTTTAATCTGTTAGTTTTTTAATCTGTTAGATCTGTACAGGAATAGATGATGCATTATGATTCACACTCTGTGCTACTGCCCCACAAATATACATGTATTAGTTTTACATGTGTCTCATAACAAGCTCTAGCCTCCAGCTATACTTTTTCCACCTACAGAGAAATGTCAATAGAAATCCGTTATCTCACATATATTATTTACATAAATCAAATTATTTGAATATTTTAATCAATCGTTTGTCGACCTTGACATTACACTTCAGCAATATTCTTGCTAAGGACTGTTTAAAAGCTCCCGAAACGATGAGACACCGAAATACTCCAACTGAGAACCTTTTCAGAAATGGAATAACAAAAATAACAAAATCTGTTTTGGCTGTTTTTGGGTCAGAAACAAGGAATGACACAAACAGGCCCAGACTGGCATTAGGCGATTTGGTGGTGACTGTGATACCTGTGTGATGTTGCATGAGATATCCCGGTGACAAGCTCTGTACTGTTATGTTCGTCTGGCCAGATGTCCTGCTTCGCAGTGCTGTGAAGGCTAACCGCGTTGCGTATATGCTTCGAGAGACGGCCCCCCGGCGATTATATTTCCCCCTTCGGAGTGAAGACGAGGTTTACATGTTCAAAGGCCCTCCCGTCTTTTAATGAGAGAGATTCTGCTCTGCTGTCTTAAATAGCCTCTGGTGCAGGTGACGAAGGGCACACCAGTCCATACCTTTTCCTCCGCAGAGTAGCAAACATATGGGGCAGTTTGACTATTAGACATCTCTGGGCCAGACTAGAGAGTGTTATTGGTTTTTTTTCTCTGGGTGTGGTTTTATTGCCAACCACTGTGACTGAGCCCTACAGTAGATGTTTCTCAGACTAGCACACAGGGCAACTGTTGATTATAAAAGAGGTCACTTCTTGTCACTCCCCGCAGGATGGGCAGACGCACTTTGATTTTTTAAGTCACACACGTGTACGCACCGCACATACAAGCAAACAAACTAGGATTTGTAATTAGAGCATGCGCTCCGGCAGACGCTCGGCCGGCTGGGTGGGGTGGTCCTCGGAGATGGGCGTTTTAAGTGCTGGACGCCTGCTCCCGAGGAGAGGAGAGGAAAGAAGGAAGGACAGGAAAAACAAGACTTGCATAAGAGGGTGTGGATGGACATTGAAGATGGGTGGCACTTACGCAAACACACGCGCACTCGCACGTGCACGGTCCGACACGAGCTCTGCCCAGCTCTGCAGGCACCGAACACAAAAGAAATGGGGGAGAATGAGAGGAGAATGTTGGGTGTGGAGGATACGGTCACTTTTTACGAGACAGCAACCAGCAGACAAACAGAACATTAAGCTGTGTCTAGAGCTGTGGCTCGATTGGGTCATTCACATAAAATTTCCCGGTCAGAGTCAAAATTTTTAAAAAAATCATGCAGTGATGCAAGACGTGTTTTATTTCTCTTTGGCTGTGAGGTGAGTTTTTTATGTATTTATTTATTTCTTTATCGGTCCTGTCTTATCTGGAGTTTTTCTTGTCGCCGTTGGTTGACGGCTGAACAAATAAGTTTTTGACATCAGGGGGAGTTACAAACTAAAGCCATTTCTGCCAGCGTGAAGTCCAGCGTGATTTTTGGATCCTCTCGTACAGAGAGATACGAGAACGCTTGCAGTGCGCACACAAACACACACTCGTCCACTCTCCCATGTGCGCACACACACTAGCGAGTGCGCGCACACAGGTTGGCCATCCTCTTTAAGAGAGGGCGGGTACCCTTCCTTTCACTGCTGTCTCCCTGTCTCCGGCAGGAGGTTGCCATGGAAACAGGGCTTGACTGGAAACAACAGGAGAGAAAGAAAGAAATCCGGTGCTCTGCCCACCTCTCCACCACTCCTCCTTTGTGTCCCTCGCTCAAAATACCCCTTTCCAACACACAATGCATTTCTAACTAATTACAGGTTTTCCAGAGGGTAGGCAAGCTGGTGACCACTCTGCATGTCTCACTCTGCAACAACCGTTAGAAACCTTTAAAAGCAAAAGCTCCAACAGAGTCACAGCATTATTTCTGCGCCCCCCCCCCCCCAAGTAATAACACCATGTCTGCAGCTAACTCTAGACCCTTATTATGGGCCATTATGGCCACAGTCGCGGCTGAGAGGACAGAGGAGGTGAAGTCCTGATAGCTTATAAAAGCACCAGGATTACAGTAGACTCTGGTGTTGCAGAACTCAGTGGAAAATACTGTATGTCCTCATACATTAATGTTTGTGAGGATTACATCTTCAGAAAGTAGTTGGCGGTAGGTCTGTAATTTTTTGACATCCATCTCTTGAGTTATTGAGGATGTATGGTAAATAAGACAGAGAGAGACAGAATGGCTGCAGGCTCAGGCAATATATCCAATGAGCTGACCAGGGGAGAAGTTGTCACAACTTGTGGAATAGATGTAACTTTGTCATGTAGCCCAAGCGCCAGAGACCCCTGCGTTCATTGGCTCAGGGGGGTCACGGTTTAATAGCATTCTGGCCAGTCAAACGTTCAGCACCGCTAGCTTGCTAATTACCAGGATGATCTGTGGAAAGAACACAGCAGTGAATGGATGGATTGAGACTTTTGTGTCCTCTCCGGGCCTTTTGAGTAAAAGTTTGTCATTATCATGAATATGATTCTCTGTCAGTTGCACATGTCGGGAGGCAGAGAACAGAGTGCTCCGAAGACTCGCACTCGTGCGCGCACATGCACTTTTAACTCAGACATATTCGGTAGGCACACACATGCACACACCACAACAAGTGCACAAATGTTCCCACACACTACTCAAAGAAAACAAACACGCCATAACAATGCTCCACCCAGCTCCTTATCTCTGTGGTTGGAGACTGATAAAGAAAATGTGGAAAATGTGTGTGTGTGTGTGTGTGTGTGTGTGTGTGTGCGTTTGTGTGTGTCTGTGTTTGTGTGGGAAATCCTCGCGTTGACTTTTTCTCCTCTGCTGACCCTAAAAGCTAAAAAAAACACCCCACAACGAAACACATATCTCTCTCTTAAGCTGCTATTTTTGTTCAGTCTTGTCACAGGAAGCTGTTGGGAAGTATAACTTTGATCCTTACACTACTTATAAAAAATTGGTTCTTTTACAACTAAATTTCCTTCATATTATCACTCATCACCCCGATGGTAAATAGTTACATTACAGTGTAGCTTTTTATTAAATTAAATGCTTTAATGCTCCTGGCGTTTTCTCACCGAACAAATAGGAAGAAGAACATGAAAGAATTATAAAATGTCACTGAACGCTCTTAACAGTGCCTTCAGTTTAATTACATTCTTAGAATAAGTTCTGATCTCTATTTGGAGCTTTTATTTGAAGATGTAATCCTCATCAATGCACCTATTATATTATTACAGTCAATAGAACATGCCAGTAGTAACTTTTTCCTATAGTCATTCATCATTGTCATAGCTAGTGAGGTTTCCAGTCTTAAAATATAATGACAAAACAAGTTATAAACTGATTGCACAAATTGAAACATCCCACGGTACATTTAGTTAAAAAAAACTTTAGATAGAGTTCAGAGTGCTGGGATCCGAAATGTTTTCCCTGACACCCTGGATGAGAGCATTGTTTACATAAGACCCAGCAACATGAGTTTCCATGTGCTTTTCTAACTGCTCTCCCACGTTCGGATGTATCTCGGTGGCCGTCCCTGCGTCTGTATGGCTGCATATGGCCCGGTCCGTACTTTACGCCCCGTTGGGCCCGCAGACGTCACAACTCCTGCGGTGCCAGTCCATCTGTGTTGAATGAAAAGGCTTCCCTCTCCAGTGAATGACAGTATTCTGATCAGAGGCAGGAAATCAGATGCAGGGAAAACATTTGGCCCGGCACTGCCCTCCGCCCCTGTCGCCCATAAACCTAGAACAGTCATAACTAGCAGCCTGGCCAGACTCAAGTTAATACCCAAAGGGCTTTTATTTAGACTAACTGTAAGGAAAGTATTCCAGGCCTCTGTAAGAATCCTGCTAATGATGTAGCAACATTAACAAGCCTGAGCCCAACTGGCTGTGTTTTGGTGGTAACACTCCAGCTTACGGGGCTGACATTGTGTTCTAAGTCATTCCCAGTCTGTGCACTGCTGCCTGTGTGAAAAATCTACGGTAATGAAACTAAATGAGCTACGGCGTTGGCACAGCGCAACCCTGGTAAAAAAAACTAGTCGGGCGGCCGCGCTTGTTCACAGGTACAAGCGGAGGTTGCCATGTTTCGAGGAAGACCCACATACACACATGCGCGCAAACGCACGCATGCACAGGCGCTCACTGGAGGACTCAGGTTTCGGTGCAGGTTATTGAAAGGGACAGGCATGCCCCTGAGTGCCACACGTGGCCACCGGGTGGTCAGAGGAGAACAGAGGTTGGCAGGACCCAACCTTTCACTGCCCAAGCTTTCACTATGGAGATAAATCACCAGCCCGGCTTAGCAATGCCCTGCCAGGGCCTGCCCACACACTCACTCCTCTGTGTGCAAAGTGCAGACTGTGCTGTGTGAAGACTGTGCTCCTGTGTGCGGGCTGTGTATGCGACTGTGCGTGTGAAAAAGTATGCGCTCACGTCTCTAACTATTAATCCCCTGGTGTACGCGGGTCTGTGCTGTATGCATGCGCGTTCTTTTCTGCACAGTGGACAGAACAGCTGGTTCCAGAAGGAGGTCAGGCATTGTCAACAGGAACACAGACGAGCATGTTTGTCTGCGAAAAACAAAGAAGTCTGTAGTCTCCTTGAGTTACATGCTGGAAGAATGTGCATTCTGTATTGACACAACACATGCGCTCTATGGACATCTGCCCTGCAACAGAAGCCGGCAGCACTTCCAGGCCTATCCCTCAGTTCTGTTTCTCTATTTCTTTTCTTTTCATTTAAAACTTGTATACTGCGGCTGTGGAAAGAACGGCTTTATGTAATTTAGTATCCATATTTACACAAGCAGTGAGGAGAGAGCATCAGGGAGGAGAAGTGTAAGGGCGGAGGACAGGAGTGCCTGCAGCCTCCAATCCAGGTATCCATATATAAATAAATGAGTGAAAGGAGAAAGTGAGATAGAAAGAGAGGGAGAGGGTTTATGTGTGTGTGTGTGTGTGTGTGTGTGTGTGTGTGTGTGTGTGTGTGTGTGTGTGTGTGTGTGGGTGTGTGTGTGGGTGTGTTTGTCATGTGCTTCTTGGGCAGCCTCCTCCATATTCATGCGTTTCCCTGGGGACCAGTGGATAGGCTATTGTGGGAGAGCACAAACAAAAAGAGAGGAAGACAGTTAGAGAGAGATAGTAGAAGGGAAAGAAGGTGTGTTTTTGTGTTTGTGTGTGTGTGTGTGTGTGTGTGTGTTTTGGAGACTGGGGCCTGTGTTGGAAGGGTTGTCTCTGTTGTTTGGCTGGTCCTGAAGGACCTGGGGGCAATGGAGCGGAGCAGGTGGAGGGAGGGGAAACGGGCGAGGTGAGGGCTAGTATCCTCGGACAGGTACAGGAATGCCCAGTGGGCAGTCTTCCAGCACTTGCACACAGTCACACACACACACACACACACACACAAAACACATACGCTAACACACACTCACACACACTTACATAGTCACACACACTCACACATCCCCTTTCCTGTTTTTCTTGATAATTCCACTATTACTGTAGTTCTGTTAAAGACCATGTCGAGCTGTTGCTGAGTTGAAACTTGCTGTTATGACGCAATTTCCTATGAGAAGTTACAGAAAAATGCATTGTGTTCTCATTGTGGGAAACCCCTGGTACAGGTGACACACATACACGCATTCTTATTCCCTGTGTATCTGTGTTTCTGTCTCTGTGTCGTACGCATGAAGAGCAGTGGGTGAAGGGGGGGGGGGGTAGTGCAGGAACCAAAACAGAGGTCAGCTCTTTTAAAATTGCTCTCAGCTGTATTTCCTATTTCTCTCTGCTGCTTTGGGAGACACAACCAGTCACATTCACACAGGCCATGATGCCACGCTGACACAGGGTTCAAGGCAGTGCGAGCGCGCCTCTGGGCTCACACGAGAAAATACAACAAAATGATTCTCATACAACAGCTACGACACATATCGCCAGAGATATGGAGCTGAAGACCGAAAAGATGTATTGTTTATGCGAGCGGATACACCCCTGCTAAGAGCTCTGTGTCGTTTTCTGCTGACTTTGCCAAATTTTGTCTTCATTATCTGATAAAGTTATTCGGCTAAACCCTCTATAAAAACACACTCTTTAAACACAACTTTTCCGCGTTGTAACTGTACATAAACGAGCCTACTTTTTACCGGCGTGTCAACCAGTCAATCCCTGGTTGGACATTGCCGGTTTAAAGGTTTAAATGCACCCGGTGAACAAGGGTGAACGCAGAGATCTTTTACTGTGTATTTACGCATGCTGATACTGATAGAATTGTTTAAAATAGACCCATGGAGGTGAAAACTTTTCAACCTGCAGAGAAGCATGAACCCACAGCGAAAACAAACAAAACAAACAGAAGATATTAAGCGTATAAGATGTGAGGTTTTTTTACATTACAACAGCAACACAGAAATGCCTGAAATTGCTGCATGTGTGTAGGGCCGCGAGTACTAATTGTTTTTAAATAATTAAGCTGATACAAAAATTGTTTAGCATCATTTACGTCAGTAAATAGCGAAAAATGTCCTTAGCAGTTTCCCAGAATCCAAAGCAATGTCGTCACATGACAAACTTGATAATTGTGATATGAAGCTTTGTTGAAGCTGATTCTAGCAAATGTTTGGCTTTCATTTCTTGAGAAATGATTTTGACACTTAATCAGTTATCAAAATAGTGTGGAGTAAATTTTCTGTCAGTCTACAAGTTATTGAGTGTAGTGGGTATTTGTTTCAGCCCTACTTAAATCTACACAAACTTTTAGTAGTTCAGAGTTATGTTTTATTGATTTCATGGTATATTTCTTTATTTTGGCCTGTTTTATTCTATTCTTTATGGTTATATGTCACTTTCTCCTGCTGAATCCTGTTGCTTTTCTGTGTGGTTCCTCGTAGGGACTGTTAAAATGTCATCTAAGTGGATTTTGAACTCTGTAACTGTTTGCCTTTGTTGCATTGGTGAGCACTAGCGTGTAATATCTGTGGTCTTGTAAAAACTGGAGGTTTCTAAATTTATATGAATACGCAAAATAGATAAAACCAGAAATCTATCATCGGGCTCTTGAAGTGTCGTAGCAATGACGACAGATATATCACCAGCAGAAGCAAAGCAGTTGCATAAAACAAATTAATTAAAATGACACGAGTAATGATTTGTCATCTATTCTTTGTTTTAGAGCCTGATGTGCTCAGACCTTCCTAAATTATATCATAATCATGGAGTCACTTCATCTGCTCTGTGGCTGAGCTCAGAGTGTTTCCACTGTAAATCCTCCCTTCACTTTCCTGGACACAGACACACACCCACACACGCACACACACGCACACACACGCACGCACACACATACACACACACACACACACACACACACACACACACACACACACACACACACATGCACAGACACACATGCACAGACACAGGCTTCCAGTGCCTCAGATTCGAGATTGTCGTCTACGTTTTTCCCTCAGAGTAGTACACGGCCCGCTAATCTCATCAATCATTTGTAATACAGACTTGCCGTCTGCCTGCAGCTTTTATCAATACACCTCTTTGTCCTAATGTTCAATTTTGACATCACGTTGCAGCGTGATATTTTCTGAACTTAGAGACACACGCGGTAGAGAGAGGGAGCAAAAGAGCGAGAGAAATGAGGAGGGAGTTAGAGTTCACTCCATATCTGACCCGTGTTCTCATTTCCTGTACAGCTTCAGATTGGAAGTGGGCCAAGAGCAACAGGTGATCCGTATGTGTATGTGTGTTTTTCTGTAATTCCCAGTATTTGTGCAGCCCGAGCGTATGTGTGTGGGTCTTTTGTTTGCACGCGTATACATCGTGAATCTGCGCTTGACAAATCACGCTTTTTGGTGAGGGACAGGGAGAGACAGGGAAGTGAGCCGTGCGTGGAGGAGACAGTTGTCAGACGGGCCCTCCAGTCAGACACTGGAGCCTGACAGCCGATTGCGTCTCTTTCAGATCCCTCGAATGCGACCAGAACTGTTCCTCCCTCCCGCCCTCTCCCTCCTTCCCCCTTTTTCCCCTTCACCTTTTTAACCTTTTTCCTCAATATCCCCACCTGAGAGATCTGAGAGAGACCTGAGAGAAGACCATTTGTGCTGGTCTAGAGCTGAGAGAGCCCTGTTAAATATATCTCACAGATATTACTCCTCCCCTCTAGTAAACAGAGATGTTCTTGTTTTCTGCTTCTACTGTATCTTCCCTTTTCTTGCTAATTTGCTGTGTGTGCGTAGCAGTCATGTGTTTATCACTGAGAGAGGTGCCTGCTGTTTCACAGTCGACGATCAATTGCGAGACCATTTACTGCCATCGTAACTCCTCCTTGTTCCTTACTGAATTTATTGTGTGTGGTTGTGAGCGTGAGTGTGAGTGTGTGTGTGTGTGTGTGTGTGTGTGTGTGTCTGTGTGTGTCTGTGTGTGTTTTTGCAGACAGCATTATATTCAGAGAAGTGACCTGTAAGCAAATTTTGGATGCACCACGGATATGATACTATGCTGCAAATGCGGACACAAAAACTGACAAGTCAGACACACACATAAAAGCAAACACACACACACAGGCCACACACACATACTCCTGGCTTCACTGTTAGCAGCGACAAATTATATAATCAGCTGTGATATTGATTACTTATTGGAGAGGAATTGTCTCGCTAAAATTTATTGATGGTGGAAATGAATCAGGAGTCATTAACCTCACTGAGCAACATTGAGAAAAAAAAAATTCTGCCTTTGATTGATGAAAGTCTGGGAGCAATATGAATACCAGCCTTCTTACCTCATCCTCTTCCTCAGTCATGAAACAGCGGTGTTGCACTGCCACCTGCTGGCAACGCTTCTGCTCTGCCTCCTCAGGAGGTAATCGCATGTGGAGAGTATAATAATATTTATAGTACACAGTGTTTGTGAAGACTTTTTCCAAACTCTCCACAGAGTTCTCTTTACCAACATGACACGGTGGCTTTAAAAAACATCAACAGCCGACAACATCACAGTCTCCATCACACAATTGCATTTGAAGGTTTATTCTATTTTTAATTTTTTTGCAAAATTGCATAATTTTGTTGCATAAGCTAAGATTCCCTTTCAGTAAAAATAGTGGCACCTCTTTTCCGTGTGGATTGTGCCGCCTTTCACTATATGTGACAGAAATGAACCAGAAGTGCTGCAATATGCTTCAGCAGGCCTCAGTCTCCTGCCAACTAAACTTAACAAAGAGACTTCAATAAAGTGCCCCCCCCAACAAATTATAGTTATTTCTTGTTTTATGAAATCTTTATTCATATACATATTGCTTTTATTTTTTGCAGCTGTGTGCAGCTCCTCCGTTTCCTTTTTTTTTATCTTAATTTCCATGAGAATAGTGTCCATCAACACGACACTCAAGGGTTTTTTAAATATGCATGCTGACTTATTTGAGTATACTTTATTCTGTCACTTTTCCTGTGTGAATACATCATATGCTGCTGAAAATTACCATGTGGTATAGAATTTAGATACACTGCTGTGGGGCAAAGTCATCATCACGATCTACTAATGCCTTTCTGTTGATTCTTATTTTCCTGTTGCAGCTCCATGTCCCCGTTCAGTATTGACAGCATACGGCGCCCACGGAGGTCAGAGTCACCAGATTCTAAAAAGAGAAGAATCCATAGATGTGACTTTGAGGGCTGCAATAAGGTGTACACCAAAAGCTCCCATCTAAAAGCACACCGGAGGACACATACAGGTCAGTAAGACTGAGCGTGCATGTTAATGTGCTGGGATTTTATTTTACTGCAGAGTCTGCTCAGGTTTTCCAACAGCGATGCCATTTAAACACTTAGAAACACCATGACATGCAATAGCAAATATGTAACCTAGGGTGAATTGTTCTTTACGCTTAGATTTTAATCTGGACCACATTGGGCTTAAAGTCAGTCCCAAATCAAGACTGTGACCTGAGCAATTTGTGCAACAGAGAAACAAGCGCAAAAAAAGGCAATGGCGAGCACAAAATTTAACTTCTTACATACATCAGTACAGTAGCTGACTCTTCACAACTGCTTCCTCTGATCTATAGTGAACCTGACACGAAATCGTAGCATCGCACAGGAAATGTTGCATCATGTTGGTGACAAAAGAATGTTGACACTGCACCAGACAGCACATGTCTGGCCGCATATATAAGCGCCTAAGACCAGAGTTGCGAACTCCCTGTCAAGGGTGCTGCTAATAAGTTATAGCACGTAGCCTTAAAGGACCAGACAAGTGGTTCAGCCCACTGACTACAAGTCACATATACTTTAATTCCACAAACCATGCCGCAGTTTGAAAGGTCTTTAAGTATCTAGTTTAATAAAATATCTAAATGTATCAGTAGATTCTTGACCATTGCTTGAGTTGTGTTTTCCATCAAAAACAGGTTAAACATACATTTATAGTGTCATTATTGTTATGAGGAAACAAGTGCAGACTTTTCAAATCAGCGTGCACCTTAACTGCATTGAAAACTTAACACAAAAATTAATGCAGACTTGATGTCCACGGGGATGTAATATACAGCTCAGCCAAGTTTCGAATCTGCTAATTGTTGTTTTTTTTTTTAAACCTCACAGAAATAAATGGAAGCCACTGGATGCCTAAAAAATTGTGTCGCGTGCTTCCAAATATAGCCAGCACAACCGTAAAGTATAGGGTACATGAACACTATGGTCATGTAGTGAAGACAATGAGCTGTCATAACAATGCTCTGGAGTGCTATCAGCAGACTATCAGTCTGTCATGATGACAGGAAGCACGGTAATTTTAAGCGCATTCATGCCACATAGATATTTGCTACTGTGCAAGCAATTGTTATGTTCGACCTTATAAAAAATGTTGGTTGTTTTCACGAGATATTGCAATAGTCTATAAATGCTTTTAGGTATTCTTACAATCAGGTAAAAACACATTATGGATGCAAACTTCATACAGTTTTACCAACTTTTTCGCAGGTGTCATCATTAACAAAACATCAAGGCCAAAGGCGTGTGACTGTAAAGGCTTGTGCGATCTACAAGTCACTGAACGTGCACTGTGTTTTCTCGCCCTTCCTCTCCAGGGGAAAAGCCATACAAATGCACCTGGGACGGCTGCACGTGGAAGTTCGCCCGCTCCGACGAGCTGACGAGGCATTACAGAAAACACACGGGGGTCAAGCCCTTCAAGTGTGCAGACTGTGACCGCAGCTTCTCCAGATCTGACCACTTGGCTCTGCACCGACGGAGACATATGCTGGTGTGAATCAGACAGAGAGAGAGAGAGAGAGAGAGAGAGAGAGAGAGAGAGAGAGAGAGAGAGAGAGAGAGAGAGAGAGAGAGAGAGAGAGAGATCAATGGAACAAGCACACACATGCACACACTCACACTCACACAACACACACACACACGCACACACACGCACACAAAGGGCAGCCGGGGGAGCGGGATCTCCCTGTGAATGTTTTTCAGCTGGCCTGGACGCGCACACACATACATACATACATAGATGCGTACACGCACGCACACACACAAACACACAAACAGACACACACACACTCACACACACAAACACACACACACACACACACACTCTTAGAGGTGCACAGAGCTTGTGGAGCACAACACAGGGTCACTTCTGGATCCTCTTTGGGTTGGAAGGAATAGACGGCAGGATCTTTTATTGTCATTGTTTGGAGTATAATAGGGAACTGTCTTTTACAGCACTGTTCATAAATGTTTCACTTTGATTTTTAAAAAATGAACTCGCACTCTTCATTTGGACAAAAAAAAAAATTAATGCAACTGTCTCTTTTTTTTTTTTTTTTTTTTTTTTTGGTAAATTTCTTTTCATAATTGTTCAAATGGCTGCTTGTCCAGCATTCATAATGTGAAAGAACCCCATTGTATGGAATGGATTTTCTATGTGAGCAGAAAGAAGTTAGGCCTCGACTGGATCACGAAGAGGATTTGGGCCTTAGTCGGACTTCCGGGCAGTATTGTTTTGCCGTGCCTCCCTGTGAGTCGGATTAATGACCAGCAGAGGACGCCGTTTCGTCGCGGATGGTTTTTCGTTTTGCCTGCTGGAGTCTGCTGTTTCGTCAGGGGCATCCCATATACAACCTAAAAGAGGGCTGGACTTTCACCTTCCCCATAGCCAGCAAACAGTAAAAGGCACAAGTTAAATAGCCACAACCAGAATGGATCAACCTCATCGACACCTCCACTGTTTCAGATATTCATCAGTCCATTTCAAACGATGACAACTGGTCGTGCATTTCATCCCACCAGCAAAGAAACACACCATTTGTGATTCACTCACAGGGCCGGATTACCCCAAATATCAGTGCTATTCTTTATGTTGAGCCTCTTGAAAACTTTGGTTGATTTTGTGCTGTGATTAGCAATCAGTAAAGTGCAATCTTAAAAGATAAATATACTTTCAGTATGACGTTTTGTTTATTGAATCTTGCTCCTTTTTTTTTTTTAATGCCTGCTTATTGCTTATGTTTGACTCAGAAAAATACATCCCCTCATGTACAGTGAACTTTGAAACAATCAGAGGAGAATTTCAGTATGTGAAAAAATAATAGAGGCACCTTACAGACTCATGCTTTCATTCTGTCCTGCTCTATCTGTTTTTTTTATTATTCAGCTCTGTTTTCTCAGCTGGGTTTGACAGTGAAAGGAATTTTGTGTTGGTGGGTTTTGCACAGCAGCACTTGACCATAAGCTGACATTGACAACGGCTGCAGTGTTACAGGGATAGCGTGGTACCTGATGTACAACACAGAAGAGCAATACATTCTGAACAAAGTGATGAGAAGGAACATCGGCCTCCTCTTTGTTCTGTTTGCTGATGTCAATATGCGAGGAGAAGTTTCTAGCTGGGCCAACTCCTCACTCTGTACCATGACTCCCCTCTGTTACTGATTGGTTTTAGCTCCAGCACGAGACTCTGATTCTGATGTGTCTCAGTCAGTGAGTTACTATAAATCATTTTATTTCATTTTATTTTATTTTATTTTATTTTTTCAGAAAGTCACTTGAAATTTTATCACCTCAGACCAGATATATTTTAAGATTATTATCTGATTTACCTGAGATTTGGCTACGTAAATTACTGAAAATGGAGGAGTCACATATGCATGCACACGTAGTACATATATTCAAAAAATACATAACCTGTGCACATACGTGAATACATTATGTATGTGCAGTACGGCTGAAGTTACTGACACATATATCTCTTAGAGACCATCACTTAACTGTAATCAGGAAACTTAATTTAAAAAAATATATATTATTATTTTTTTATAATAGAGATTTTTGCAGGTCTTTCCAATGCTGTTATGCTGAGCAACAGCTTCAGACACAAACGAGTATCAGGCCAACCCATATTATTTGATAGTGCTGCTAAATGTATTTATTGGACCGAAGCCAGTGAAAAGAAATGGTAATGTTTTTTGATAATAGCACCTTGAAATCCCTTACACTTACACACATAACCCACTCTCATGCCCGTACACACACCTGCACAGTTGCATTGAACGTCCTGCATTTCAGTAAAGTAGCCAAATCCAAGGAATTCGTTTCTACACATGCACCCAATGTATGTGATACCCATTTGATGTAATGGAAAATGGAAATGTATGTTATCATAATTTATGTATATCGTTTGTGCACAACATCATTATGCCCAGTTGTATTAACATTTTGGCAAAAGCATATCAGCACCTTGTTTGTTTATTCGTATGATTTTCAAATTATTTTATTTCAGATGTCGATTTATAAACAAATAATCATCATCATATTTTATCATCCATATAATGTATAAGATCATTTTATGATTGAGGGGCACTTCGTCATTGCATATAACTCTTTTTCTTCTGTAAAAAGGATCTTTTGAAATGTTGTAATATATGTGATAGTGAAGATAAAACTTATTACAAAGTTCTACAGCCTGTATATACATTGGAGAAATAGGGCTTTTGATTAGTAGATGCAGGAAATACATTTATACATGTAAAGTCTTTTTCAGAGACTGTAATTTATCTAATTTGATATAAAGTGAAATGGGGCTAATGGTATCCATCATGTAAATTATCATATGTGGTGTTATGTAACAGTTAGATTTTTTTTTTTTTTTAATTTGTTTTTGGTTGAATAAGTTCATGATCAAATCATTTTTATTCCCAAGGCTGAACCAGTGTTTGCTGTTATCAACAAATTATTTATATACATTGACCGTATTAAGGTACTCAATTCCCTGTGTTGCTATTTTGCTATACCCGGACAAAAAAATGATTTCGATCAAGCACATATCAACAACACATGTACTCTTCTATTCAGTATATGACGTTGCATGCCTTACACAGTTTTAAAAAAAACCAAACCATTAAATTAGACTTGAAGATGAAGATGGTGTCTCCACAGGACAGGGTGAATTGTATTTCCCTTCAGCGTCTCTTTCCTCGTTTTGAAGCATAATTTTGTAACGGTAACCAGGGTCAAAGTTATGCAATAATAATGAATAGTGCCTCATATGAAGAACTTGTAATATCAACTGCTCTGTGCAGGGTTTTGATTTCAGCATGCGTGCTCAAATTAATAAATTTCAAATGAGAAATCGTGAATTTTGGAAAAAAAACAACAAAGCACAGGCAACATTATGCAAGTCGGACCTCTAATGTTTAACTTTCTTTTCGCACTGAGCCTTATGCCATCGTGTCAAATGCAGCATCCTCCCATAACACTTTCACAGGCTGTTTATAGCACGCATTATTACTTTGCTTGCAATATGTCACTTCCTCTAAGGGGAACAAAACTGAGTTACAATGGCCTCCTGATGTTTCAGCTTCAGCACATTAATGCAACATAGTGATTCCATGGAAGATAATGAGGAATCTCATTCACGGGAAAACATCCTGTGGCTGGGATTTCAGCTGTAGAGTGATGCCTTTTGTTTTATGAATACTGATCTTACACTTTCTATCAGTTCAATAGCTATTTTAATTTCTGTGTAACATCTGCTTTTGATTTCCTGGTTTTGAAAAATTTAAGTAGTGAAGCCAATGCCTATGTTTCAAGTTTTGCTGATATTACGTACAGTAATCGTTGTTCCTGTATTTATGTAAAGTGAGTGTAGTGTAAATATATTGAGATCTTTTCATTCTTACCGTAAAAAAAAAATAAATAAAATTAAAAAAAATTGTGATATTGCTCAGCATCGCTTCAAAAGGGAGATTCTGCTCATGGAATTCCACATCTGTAAAAGAAATTTTTAATCCTGATATTTTTCAAAACTTCAAGAACAGGTGTCCTTTTTTTTTCCCCCTGTTTCGCTTTTCTTTTCTCCAAGAGTTGTTTAAATATCCAGTCAGTGTTTTTGCCTTTTTCTCTGTATTTTTCATATGGATGGAGCTGTGAAATTAAAAATAAGTTCAAACATATACATGTATATTAATATGAATGGAGGCATGAAGGTTAATAAAGTTGCATTTTGTATGTAACACACTGGTATGGAACTAGCTGCTATCTATGACTGAGCTGGATGGTATGTGGTTTCGATGTCACTTAGACATCTGGGGACTCTACCCTCATTCACTGGCATTCAGAAACCTAATCTTGGTATTAGGGAAGCCATTTTAAATGATAGCTGATATACACTACAGTACTTTTTTACACAGAGTATATCAGATCACTATGGGATGGAGAAAAAGAAATGGTAAAAGCATACACTTATTTATTTAAAAGGGAAAAAAACAGTATGTAAAAAATACATATATATTTTGTACATTAAAATCCTCACTCACACATACTTAAAACATCCAAGTAAAGCACCATGAGCCTCTGAGTAATCTATATTGTCTGTCATTATCTAGAACCAACAGAGTGGTATTTTAAGACTTAGAAGGTATGTTTCAACATAGCATGTAGTTAATACAGCTTCTGAGAACAGGTTGCTCTTAAAAGAAAACGCCCAGTACACCCTGTACGGTGCTCCATTATAAATGGATCTGGATGAATGTTTCTGTCTGCCAGTAAAGGATTCCAATGATTACAATAACAAGGTTTCTATTCCCACTCCACTAAGCATTTTGGTGTGCAATATATCACATGAGTGATTTACCGCGGCACAATAGCTTATATTGTGTGAATTAAATTGTGCAAGTTAGGCAAAGTACGGTGAATAAAAGCTAAAAGCAAATAAGAGTGATAGTGAAACAATCCACGCAGGGAACTTCCTCTTCACTGGGGACAAGCTCAGACATCTTCTGTGGTCTGTGCAGCCTCTCCTGGCACCTTTTGTCAGCAACTTTCACTATGACTCACGTCAAGGACACTTTCCAGGTCTTTAAAAACCAAAGAGATAATCATGTTTTGATTTGTTTGTACAATATAAAGTACAACTGCATTAAAGGTGTGCTCCTGCAAGGGCGAATCACATGTCGCAGATCAGGAAAGAACAAAAAAGAAACTTAAACGGTGAAGATGATCTAACACCGGTAGGTGTGAGGGATTAATTAAATTTTACTGTCCGTCCCATTC
Source organism: Istiophorus platypterus (assembly GCA_016859345.1). NCBI lineage: Eukaryota > Metazoa > Chordata > Actinopteri > Istiophoriformes > Istiophoridae > Istiophorus > Istiophorus platypterus. Next base: position 8,400,713 of record CM029122.1, on the reverse strand, counting down.
TTGTTTCTACTTGACAAGTGGCTGTCTATCAAGGCTCCTTCTTTTAACAGCATTTATAATAAAAAAAAAATCACTAAATGCATTTTTAACACAATATTTAACTGTAACTGCAAATTATTGTAATCATTAATGATGTAAATAAGATCTGAAATCTAAAACTGTCTACATCTTTACTAAATAATAGTAAATAATCAATTAATGCAGCCATGCTATTATTATACTAAATACAGTATTTGTAGAGCAAAGTTTTCCATTATTATGAGGGATATAACTACTTTACCCCTATACAACCTATGGTCACCTTTAATGATAAGATATTGTGTTTGGATTGGATGTAAGAAATACCGTAAAGGTGTAAAGGTGTGAGATCCCTGCCCTGCCACAGAAACATTTTCAAACAGAAGCACCAGTGAAGAAGAACAGCACAGCTCTAATCATCTAAAAATCTAACAGCTGAATGTATTTCAAAAAAGTGAGGAATTTTAACTTGGAAACCCACACGGATCGTTTAGGGGAGAAAAAAAAAAGGTCCATAGGCTCTGTAGTATATTAAAAGTCAGACATTCACAAATAGTCAACATAATTATAATATTCAACACAAAACTTTTATTTGCATTATGAGAGTCAAATGGCTTCATAGCACATTTTGTCAGTTTAGGTTACATCTTCATGTTATGAAGCTATGACACAAAATATTGTTACACTTTCCATGTCTGTATGTCTGTCAATATATATATATATATATATATATGTCAATATATATATATATACATTATATATATATATATATATATATATATATATATATATATATATAAATATTTATATATATATATATATATATAAATGCGTGTGTGTGCATCTGTGTGTGTTTTTTATTGCAATAATTCACTGGCACATACTCCTATGAGCTGCTACTTTGGCTGGAGAGAGTGATGACAGTGTAGACTGTGACAATATTCTATAATTTGATCCTTCTTAGACTTTTCCAAGAAATAAAAATAAACAGTCTCTGCAATTTTAAAACAAATTTTAAAATCTTTATACACCCAAAAACAACAATCACTGGATTGTATCCTCAAATAGCAGACACAAAATATTTACATCTTAACAAATTATAGAAACTTCAAAAAGCAATTTTGCTCAACCAGACTCAAATTATAAATAAATTTGGTCATAAATAGAAATTGATGTATTATGGAAATAAGGAGGGGCAGCCAACACGCAGAATCATTTTGGCTGAGTAGAGTACCTGATAAAAGAACATCGTCCCTAAGGGGCAGCTTTGTTTCTCATTCATCCGAAATAAAGCAGTTTAAAGGCACTTTCAAAAGGTATTTTGAATGCATGGACAGTAGTCAAAGAAAACCAAAAGCTTTCACAGATGTTCAGACTGGCAGGTTTTCAGTCTAATAAAAAAAAAAAATCTCATACCAAGAGACACCACTTTGAAACCACGTAGGAAGACAGATCATCGGTGATATAATGTTGTAATCCTGTTACGAGCAGAGCCAAATATCTAATGTTGGGACACAGGATTTGCATCCAGAACAAAATCAAGATGAACGAGCGTCAACTTGTCTATCATAACTACTTCCAGGGGAAAGAAAATTTCTCTGACCTACTGCTGAAATGTCATGTATTCAAAACTGTTGTTGAATAGGTCCGAGCAGTTATATGAGCACTTCTCCTACAATATCTTTACTGTCAAATGCACCACTTTGATTTATCTCTGCCTGAAAAAAACATTTAACTATTTCTGTTGTTTCCATATGCATGTCATGTTATAAGGGCATAGATACAGAACATTCACAACGCAGTCCGAAGGAATACGATTCATCTCATCTCATCTCATCTCGCAGCCATTACCTCCCTTTCATTTCAGATCAAAACAGATTTTGTGTCACTTTAAGTAAAGTTTTCCCCAGCGACAAAGTCTCCAACAACTCCGGCAGTGTTAAAGTCAAGCTGAAAGCTGTGCGCTCGCCAGGCCACGTTGTTCACCAGCTCGCAGACAGCGCTCATCCCAATATTCATCTACTTTTCATATCATCCTACTGTGTCCTTTATGAGATCCACAACTTGTCTAAGTGCAACTTCAACTCACTTATACGTTACTTTTTAAAATCACTCACAATCAGTCCTTTTACTCCCTGGCCAAAACAGCACATCCTTTCACCTCCCAGTTCCTTGATCTGCCTCAGGACTTACAGTATGGCAGTTTGCCATTTAAGTTAATTAAATAAATGCCCATATAACACATAGATATAATCTGTACACCTAAAACCTTGAAAATGAAATAGTTATATTTCCTGAATGTTCATGTACTTAGCAATAAAACAAAATCTAATGAAAATAATGCTTAAAAAGATTACATATCGTTCCGTCATTATGTTTGGCCAATGATTTTTGACTGACACCCTAGGAAATGCCCCCCCTCCCCACACACCGGGGAAGACAAGTGGAAATAAAATAAGGCAACAGTAATATTTAATATTTTTATAATAAAAGAAACAATTACATGTGGGCCAGCACTGCCAAGAATATCTCCACTGGGAAGTTAGTGGAATAACAGTTTTTAATTTGTCTGTTTGCTGATATGTAAGTGCTAGTTCTTTGTCCATGTTTTTACTGAAAAACGACAAAAAAAAAAAAAAAAAAAAAAGATCGACTTGGTTTTGCAGGAGGGCGTGTCTCTAGCGCTGGTGTCTCTTCATGTGTAGGGCCAGGTGGTCGGAGCGGGAGAAACAGCGGTTGCAGACTCCGCACTGGAAAGGCTTCGCCCCGGTGTGTTTCCTGAAATGGCGGGTCAGCTCATCGGATCGAGCGAAGCGCCACTCACACCCCTCCCAGGAGCACTGGTAGGGCTTCTCTCCTTCGGCGAGGAAACAGCAGACAGACAACACATATCTGGGTACGATTCCCTTAATGGACCGACATAATGAAAGCAAAGAATATTCTCCTCATATCTCAAAAGACTAATGAAGGAGTTTTGATGATGCGAGATACTGATACTACCCCCAGACCGTGAGCCATAAATCACGGCGTGTCCTGTCTTTCTCCTGCCTGCCCCCTTTATGAGAGCTGCAGGGTTTATGTGATTTGACAGCAGTGAGATGTGGGCCAGGTCTGTCAGCGGACAGAATGCATCTGCATGCCAAATACATTTTTCCGCCTGGCAACATCACCGCTTTCACCCCAAAATAAATACGCCGCTCCGAACATATTACCTGTATGGGTCCGTAGATGGGCTTTTAAATGAGAAGACTTGGTGTATACTTTGTTGCATCCTATAAAAAAGAGAGAGAGAGAGAATGCGGTCATTAAGTACTTTCATGTTTCATTAAAAAAGGAACATTTCAGTTTCATGGCCGCAAAAGAACAGAAGACTCACCGGGGACATCACAGTGATGAATCCGCCGTCTCTCCAGATCAGGATTATTCCTTCGATTGTACTTGACTGGAGCGGACTGGGCCAACACTGGGGACAGCGGGCCGATGCCCGGCTTCGTTGGAACCGGTGTCAGGCTTGAATGCTGGACTGGGCCAGCACCCGGGCTTTGGACTAATCCAGCACTGGAATTTTGGTCTGGACTTTGGATTGGTGCTACACTGGAAGTCTGCCCCGGATCAGTGGGATTACATGTCTGAAAAATTAATTTAGAGGCGATGCTGGCTTCGTAGGAGGGCGGCGGGGACAGATTGTGAAGGAGCTCCTTCCCCCTGTCTGGACTCGGGGGCTCGGAGTTTGGCGGGGAAGGTGGCAAATAGGTTGGTCTCTGCTGATGGCCTAGGTGTTGATTAAACTGAAAACATTCACTCTGGGGACTGTTTGTGGGTTTAGCAGAACTCTGCGCTGGGCCTACATGGACGTTCCCATTTGGAAGACTTAAGGGGGCCATCGGGAGGGAGTTCAGCTGCGACCCATGGACGAGCTGCTCCAGATCAGAGTTCAAAAGCTGAAACAGTGGCACATCCTGGAAGTCTGGCACTTCCTGTTTGATGAAAAAGTTACCGCTTGCCGCCGCGTCGGCCGTGCCGAAAACCCCGCCCGGGAGGGTCGGCGGGGCTCCGCTGCCCTGACAGGTGGGGGGCATCAGGGAGTGTGTAGACTCTGTTTTAATCTGTCTCATAGTCCTGCAGAGACCGGGGTGCAGGTATGTGACGTCGGGAAGGAGCAGGCTCATGTTGACGCTGTAAGGGGGGGCGAAGTCCTCGGCGAAAGGCGGCTCCAGCATCAGAGCGCCATCCCTGCACAACATTTTGGAATTTACTACGTCCTGTGGGTGGGGGGACAGGTACCTGTCCATCTCTGATTTACCCTGAAAAACAAACAGCAGAGGGAATGGTCAGGTCGGCCACGGATCGGGTGGTGTTGGTTGATCTAGACAGAATTATTATTAGAAACACACGTGTGTCCGGCAACTCCTTCAGAGTCTCTCATGGTTTCTAGGAAGAGCCTCGTTCTCAGATACTTTTTTTCCTTCATTCCTTGATATCGTGAAAGCAGCACGACTTGGATCAATAGTCAGCACTGATAGTGTCGTTGGACCTCGAACGCCTCACCGGGTCGTTTTTTTTTACTTGTGGAATCAGACTCACAGAATGAAAAATAAAAATAAAATAAAACCAGCTCCTGTGAATGTATTTATGGATGCGTTTGGGGCCTGCACTTGTGTCACATCAAAGACGCCCCCCCCCAAACCCTCCACACACACACACACACACACACACACACACACACACACACACACACACACACACCCACACCCCCCCTCAACAAGCAGCAGACGCCCTTCTGAAACGCACCAGCCTAAGCTGTTTGGAAAAATACACGGCTGAAATTAGAACATCCAGTTGCTCGGCAGCGCTATGCATCCCCTTCCTCACAAGTTTTTCGGGAGCTGGGTGCAACGTTTCACATCCCAGCCGTGCCCCGTGCTTTCCATCCAGCCCAGTCAGTGAATGTCAGCGTCAACACAGACATTCAAAGCTCAGGATTTTTCTTTTCTTTTCTTTATTTTCCAGTCACGGGACGGTTTTCAGAAAGCAGCGGGCGCAGATATTACAAACGAGTAAACATATGGGCCTTTGCCACCGGTGGCGGGGCTCGCGTCTATAAACGAAAACAGTCCGGTTTTCGCTTCGATCAGCAACATTTCATTTCTTTCTACGCCAAAAAAAAAAAAAACAGCGGGCATCACTGAACGCCGCGATGCTCTAAAGGCGGATGCAAGAGGGGGGGGAAAAAGAGAGAGAGAGAGAGGAGGGGTGGTGGTGGTGGGGAGAGAGAGAGAAAAATGCAATCTCCTACCAAATTGTAATCATGATAAGACGAAGTTCCCGGGGCGGCATCCCTCGTGTTACACAGCGCTTGTCCGTGATCCTGTCCGCCCCTCGGACCGTCGGCTGTCAGTGGCGCGGCGGTTTTACGGAGAAACTGCGCGTCCTGCCCCGGAGCAACCCAAACATTATTCCTTACGGCAGCGGCCATAAAAGCAGAGGTACTGTCTTAACTATCCGAAATCTTTCACAAATAGATTGAGCATAGGTGTTATTGTTATGACTGTTATTTTTGTTTCGAAAACAACCTGCACGGGCAAAGGCAGCGGCTGTCAAACGTCCATTCTCCCCTATTTTTGCGCTGGCTTGTCAAATTACGCAACTGCGTGGTATCGGCGCGTCCGCAGGGCGGGGCTGAACATGTACAAAATAAACAGGACAACCGGGCGATCGGGATACACCTAGCGTCATGAATACGGCGGTTGTGTGATGAGGTGAAAATGGCCGCGGAATAAATAGAAATAACCCCCCCAAACATCGCGGGGATAAAAAAGGGGGCAATTGAGGGAGGAGAGCGGGGCAGGTGTTAGTGTGCGTAAATGAGCGGTTTATTTCACAGGGTCCAAAATAAAGCGAGTCATTGGTTTGATCGGTGCGGTATTCCTCAGGGTCACGATGGACAGGCTGTGTGTGTGTGTGTGTGTGTGTGTGTGTGTGTGTGTTCGTGTTCTTTAACTCTCCTATGACTTGTGATTTGTTCATTCCGGTCATAAGCCTCTCAGTCTTTTAAGGGCCAAAGACGAGTAGAGATAAAAACTTGAATTTAATGCAGCCCCCCCCTCCTCCCCACCTTTTTATTTTTCAAAGGTGATCCAGTCCTCCCTGACCTCTAAGACGTCTATTGACAAATTAAAACTGGCATGTCTCACGCCTCCACTGGGAATCAAGTTAATATTCCTATCATTTTTTAGATGCAGTTTCTGATTTTTTTTTTTTCTTTTCTTTTGAGCCTCCGGCACACTTGGGGTCCTGGTCTGGCATGTTAAAAACGCCACTGCAGTGCAGCTGTCTGTCAGGACTGCATACTTGATGCCAACATTCCTGAGCCAGCAATGAAGCCTGCACACATATACTGGCAGTTGATAGTTTTCCATCAAAAGAGCTCAGCATTTGGACTCAAATACATTGTGTATCGTACTTAGAGCACACCCAGCGATGATTCTGCTGTAGTTTGAACTTTGGCCTATGGTAAACGGAACTAAAGTGCAAATGCTGCATTGTATTTATTCAACGGCCGAACTTACCTTTTGTCGTGACGTCGTAAGAACTTTCTCACGTGATGTTTGATTTGTCTGCTCCTTTTTTTGTTCTTTATATCCAAAGGTATACTCTATATGTCTGGCTTAGCAATGTAAAAAAACATCACTAATCCAACCTTCACCCCTGTTGAGATCCTGGTGACAGCAGCTTTATACCTCAGCTTAAAAAAACAAGAGTTGACTCCTTGTAGTTTTTGGATTTTTTTTTTTTTTTTTTTAACCGCACACAGGTCTATCGAGTGTTGCCCCACATCAATGATAATGCCAGTGCAACATGCTGGAACTGGAAACACAGGTATGACACATCAACAGCACGGATGTGGGGGGTAAGCAGCATGTCGCCGTAAGAAATAAAATCAGTGTGTGTAAGGATATTATTTTTTTTTTTTTTTGCATGTGACATTTACTGCCACTCCCATCTGTTTTTCTTCAGGCAGTTTCTGTCCTCTTATTAAAATATCGTAACTGCACCCACTGTAGGCTTGACTGAACACGTTTTAAATGTGTTGATTAGATGGGGTAATAGGTGAAACCTACAGATACCGAGAAAAAACATTTTTTGACACAGTATGTATAAACAATTTAACACACACACTCACACACACACAAAAATCCTATTCCCCCAGTGCTCTTTACTTGGGGTTCGTACCGTGAGTGACAGATCTTTGCTGTTCAGGCCCCTCGGCTGTGAAGCGACAGAGTAAAGTATTTTTCCTCCTATAAATCCCCCCTCAAAACTCATTTTTATCGTTCGGTCGTCTCCTAACTTACTGTAATTTGTTATATTTGTTTATCATCTCATTTGTACCTTTAACCTTTTATAATCTGTTGCTTCATTGTCCTTGTTTTACAGTAAAACACTTTGTAACGTAATTGAAAATGAAAGTGATTATCAGTATTATTAGATATCGTTTTGTTTCTGTTTATTGCGTTTTGATTGTGTGGTGATAGATTAATAATAAGGATAAAATTAAAGATACCATACATTTTAAATCTCAAAACTTCTTCTATTATCAGAATGAGTCTTCACAGAGAAAATGTTCACATTTTCATATTTTTTCATGACACAGTAAAAAAAAAAAAAAAAAAAAGTGAAACATATTCAAATGACTGCTGATCATCCAATTAGGAGCTGACTGATTGCCTGTCATGTGCTGACCTTTCAAAGTGCAATTTAAATCCACGGATGTCTCAGCTCCAAGAGGAGCAACTGTCATTCTTGGCCGTGGCTCTTCCCGTACAGCGAATGTGAGCCGAGCCCTCCTCCATATCCCCCTGTATTAAAACCTCACAATATGCCCAACAACTGCACAGCGGAGGAGAGGGAATGCATGGTATGTGCTTACAGCATCACAACTCCTCTCTGCTCTCACATGGACTAATATGGCCAACCCAAGGGGGGGATAGGACAATAAACACATTGCAGCACATTGCTACTGTAAGCGCTGCATGTGTGTATGTGTGTGTGTGTGTTTTTTTTTTTTTGTATTTTGACAGGGTAAAATAACTTTCGGGGATCAAATCAAATTATTCTGTATTTTATGTTTGTGAAAGTAATACGACTAATTGTGTGCATTTGTGAACAGCTGTCCTGTCTTTGTTCATCTGTGCGTTATCTTGACTGTTATGACATTTAGTGTAATATAAGAAATACAAACAAATCTTACGTATGTTCTATATTTAGTCCATCTTCAAGCAGGTGCTTGGCACTCCCAGCAGAGGGCAATGGTCAGCTGCAGTTGAACTTCATCCGTGCGTTTGCCTGCTGTTGCTTTGTACTGCTGAACCACCAGAGTAAGTCTGTTATGCATTCTGGCTTTACATTGTGTATAATTACCTTCTACAGCCAGTGAGTGGAAACAGCGGTGGGACTTTTTTTTTTTTTTTTTGTGCAATAAACTGACACTTTGATTCAGTGCTTTTAATTTTCAAATAAAAATCTCGTTGCCTGAATCTGCTTCTAAGGACACACCCAAGTTAAATTAAAACACTGACTATATTCATTCTAAAATAAAATCTTGAAATTTATGTATTGATTCAAAGACATTTATTTTAAAAAGCCTGCTTAATGCTTAATAAATGTTTTGTTTGTCTTTCTATATTCTCTTCAAAACCTCGAGAAGGCACTCTGAATAATAATTTATTTGATGTCAGCATTACAAAGCCTGCCCTTGAAAAAACACAATCAATAATTTCTTCTTTGGCTTTATTATTTCGTCTCAAGTTTGGCTGTGTTACAAGCTTGGCTTGTTGACTCTGTGCAGCATTTATCTGATCTGACACAGTTTCATTAGGCATTAGTAATCATTTCCATAGCACACAACATTAGAGTACTCCTGTTTGTAAAACAGCAGATGAGGCTAATGCCATCCTCTGGGGAGAAATTCAATATAATTTGTTAATTAAATGGAATAATTTAATTACAGTAACTTAGAAAGCATTCATCAATATAATTGTTTCTGGAGCCACCATTATAATTGAGGTTTAAGTGAAAACAAGTCCGTTTCTAATGTTGGTAATGTGCTGACATAGTTCTCCCACCCTCCATTTGTTCCTCTCTCTGATCTTTCCACCATGCCATTTCTCCACAGTGTTTTCGTTTGATAGCCAGCCATACCACATCAGCAAGACCAAAACATTTATTACAGCCATTTAATTTAACCTCTCTACAGGCACGGACAAGAAGACAGGGATGATAGCACAGCCGCACTGAAAGACTCTCGCTGTTCGGCTTCTAATCTGATCCTCTCTGTTGCCCTTTCATAAAGACACCAGCGTATTACCCCGACTCCAAACATACCTCAGCCATTTAAACTTGTCTTGGATTTCACCGCAAAGACGGTCGAAAAGAGTCCAATTCATTCTTCAGGGCCCAAATAATAAAACATAATTTTAGCCTAATCTGCCTAAAGAATGTTCTCTGTTTGAAGTTGACGGTGCTCTATCTTCTGGGAGGAATAATTGCCTTTTGAGTACAGCAGGAGAGGCCACTGAGGTAAGCCCGTCAGGGGTCTGCACCTTACAGGTGTGCCCTTGGACAGACAACATCCTCGTTGTTCTAGGCACAGAGCGAGGGAGACGGGAGAGAGCCAGACTAAAAGAATTCATCTGCCAGTTGGAACTTTCAAGGCTCCAGCGTAGCATGCGCCGCTCCGTGTTCTCAAATCACCGAGTGGCCAAACACGAGACGAACAAAGGCACACTTGATCTCCAGTAAATTCCTGCTTGTCTGATACGGCAGAGAAATTCTTGTCATTAAAGTTTTATCAGTTTGTCGGACAGGTTTGTGAAATTGACCCGGTTGTAATCCGTGCGATTTGGACAACTGCGTTCGCGACGAAGCCACTGACAGTTAGTGTCTAGAAATGTAAAGGACACTCCTCATATAGGCCGCATAGGGCAGGCTTTGTGTGCCTCCAGAGGCAAATTCATACATTAGCCCAGTTTGCCTGACATGGCCAGTGAATCCCTCTCGGCTATAGATCAGGAAGTTAAACATTAATTTCCCAATCATTTTGTTCAAAGTGTAGCTATTTATCAGCTATAAAGATAGTTATTTTGTAGCCTTCCTCCTACGACAAACTGAATTTCCGCTTCATTTGTCAAACTTCTCTCTGATTTTTAATGGGGGCCTATTAATTTACCAGAGAAATCTGTCCCTTTCTGAACATGGCATTGAAAGCTGCTGAACAGCTGTCCCAGCTCTGGAGAATCATATGGAAGAATGCATTATCGGCCTTGTTTGAATATTCCCTTAGATTTGGAATAATCAGGCAGCTATTCAGCAGTGAGATGGCCACGCGCAGATGCCAAAGCACAGCTGAGGGGAGCGCAGCGGTGTAATACCGGCGAAACACACACAAAAACCAACAGCATGAAAAAAAAAAAAAAAAAACGTGAATAATGCAGGTGTACTTTATTTCAGCGCGGTGTGTTTATCATACATAATAGCTAGGACACTTTCCTTCAGTCCTTTTATCTCCCTCTTTTCTTTCTTCTTGCCTTGTTCAAGGTGATCCTAGCTTTGCATATGGCTGATTAATCTTATTGCACAGTAGCTAACATTGATCACAGAAATGATTAGAAATGCATTAGTCAGCAGACTGTTTGGAGTGGTTGGGTTTAAGTGCTAGTGCCAAGCCATTTTCCATAGGTGTCCATGTTTTTAATTTTGTTATATAGAATTTTGCAAATGGATGCATGCATGCTGCCCAAATACAACATCAAAGCTTTAATGCTTACAGACATAATTTAATCTCCTAGATGGCAGGCCTGATGGACTGTGTAGAGAAGGCATCCCTGCTAAATTCATTATGCTAAAAGTTGCTAGATCTCGCTGGCTGATGAGAGAGAGACAGAGTAGCATAACCTGTGTTTGTATTTTGCACTGTATAAGAAGTCTCGGCTCCGCAGTGCAACGTTGATGAAAGCAGGCTCTCCTCTGTCAGTGTTTGCACTTTTTTTCCTTTCTTTTTTTTTTGCTTTACACCAAGTTAATAAAGTCAGTGGTGTCAAATTCTTACATACAGCTTCTGTTGCCATAAAATGCAATGATTTGATATTTATTCCTAACAGTAAATGTTTGGTTTTGTCTCTCTTTGTCTCGACACAAATAAACTGAGCATGGTAATCGGTCGCTCTCTCACGCAGTGGTTGACCACACATAACACTGGGTTGCTAAAGTGTCAGTGTGTTTTTAAAAAGTGACACTGCCACCTAGTGAATCCATTTAAGATGACCTGTTGTTTCACAACCTGAACTGAACGTTAAGAAGTACAAGCAATTAGGGCATCCATTTGCTTTGGGAACTGTGCCGTTACTTAATCACTTCAAAATAAAAATTAAATGCAGAACACCTTGCCTTCATCCACACTTTTTGAAGCCTTTCTTCATTTTCCCTGACCTCACTGACTACAGCTCCTCCTCCTCACTCTTGGCTCAGGTGCCTCCTTTAATCATTCAAACAAAGTCTTTCTTTATCCACAAAATTAGTTTTCTTCTTCTGATTTCAGAGGTAATGGGAGTTCAAGTTCACTTTTAAATGCCTCTTAGCTTTTATATATTTACCGTACTTCGGTACATTTTGGTGTATAAGAACACCCATGTCAAAGTTATATTAAAATGATGCAGTTTGCAGAGATCATATTAATAGAAGAATGTAAGCAGGAAAAAAATAGGATTTATACTGTCTTTCATTTTTAAAAATGGAAACTGTGCAGCAGTACAGCAAAACAGAAATGACTGACACAATATAGCATATTAAAGGTGACAGAATTAGAATTTTAAAGAATAAGTCATCATTTATGCTGCTTAAATAAATTGGTTTATACAATTTTCCAACCAATAAAATTTGCTTGATTACTTAGCAAAGGGACACCTTTACAATTAAAAAGCATGGCATCCTTTCAACAGCAGAGGTGCAACTCATAAGGGTCCCACCAAGACAACTCTTGCCACATGTTCAACACTCCCCATTAAAAACCTGGGGAAATTAATGAGCTTCCATTGGCACCCTCACAACAAAGGGATCTATAAAGCAGCTTTAATGTTCTCAGGGAAACTTTACTCTTCAGTAGTTCCCAATCAACCAGTAGCAGCAGATTTTGTTTTATTTCCCTTGTAACCTACAACGGGAGCTAAAAATGCTACTCGCTGCAACTTTACATAAATGTTATCCTTGATTGAAACTGCTTTAAGCTCATTCCTCATCAAAGATTTGTCGATAATTAACCATGTTGGGTTGTCAAAACGTAATTATGTATAAATACTGTATATTGTATATCTTTAAATAACAGCTGAGCAGCGTGCTTTCATAAAATCTATAAACCTGTAAAAATATTGCTGAATAACATTTATTCGTTATTTATTCACAGTTCTACCAAAAGAAAAAAGAAAATCCCAAACGATGTACACGGAGAACAAAACTCTCTCATGTTGTGAGCATTGATTTGTACTTTCTACCTGCTTGTACACAATTAAGAACATTAGGAATCAAAGAGCACAGAGGTTTGCAGAGAGGTATTAATTAGAACTTTATTTATGCAGATGCTTTGTAAATTTGCATAAAAAGTAATTCCACAGATGGGTTTATGGCAGTAATGACTGTTCCAGTCTGCAATAAAACATCTGCTTAATCACAACAGAGACAGTCAATGGCTGCTGTGAAAACAGGCTGTCCAAGTACATCTCAAAGAAAGTAGTGAGGTGAAGAGCCAGTGTGGACAGGTTAGGAAAAAATAGTAAAGCGATTTAGGGAAAAAGCCTGTTCAAAAGGGGCATTAGTTAAAAGAGGAGCACTTTTCCCAAACATTTGCTGGTGGTACTTTGAGTGTTCTGATGTTGAGAAAAATACCCTTATCGTGTTGGCAGAACAATCCACTTACTGTGTCTAAGAGAAGAGAGAGTTCTGTTCCAAGTCAGGCCAAGTCTTTGTCTATGTCTGCCAACTATTTTGAAAATATTCCACTTTGTGTCTTTTTAATCCACGAGAGCCACACACAGATACGAGCCCGTGCACACACTCACACACATGCTCACCAACACATGTATACACGCAGAAGTGTGGCTGCAAGGTCACTCCAAGTATTGATAAATCACCCAGCTGTGATTCCCTCCTGACAGCTCAAACTAACATCAAGCTGGATGGGGGAGAACAAAAGACCATCAAGCGGCCCTTTTCCTGACACTTTTATTCAATCACAGCCAGATTGCTTACGACAGCACCAGCAGCTGTTTCGTCTTCATCTTTCCCCATTTGATAAAGCGTGTCAAGTCATATTTCTGTAAGTACTTCACCTCACCCCATACTGTGCAGATCCGCAGCGATTCGGCATATGCACATTCCACATGAGGGGATCGTCAAATGGGTCAGGGAGTAATGACACCCCTCTGAAGGTCGCGGCGCACTGGCGTTGGGGGGGTGGGGGGTGGGTGGGAGCAGGTAGTTGGGTGGGTGGGTGGGGGAGTGTGTGGGTGTGTGTGTGTGTGTGTGTGTGTTGGGGGGGCGACAAAGCAACAAGCTGAAGGTCAAAGATAAGAACAGCTGCAGAGATATCTAAGATAGCCAGCAGAAATTAAACAATGAGGAAAAAGCAGTCGGGCTTTGATTGTGTGATTGTGTTGTTGGAGAAGCAGGGGTTGTTGATGCTTGGGATTGTTATTTTGGGATCGCCATCCCATTTGGAGCTCTTCTGGTGACCTCGTTCGTCACGGGATGGAGGTCAGTGACAGGACAGAGACATATTGCAGATGTCTATTGTTTATTTGTGATCAGACACTAGTCCAAACAGAAATGAGATTTCCATTTCGCAACTGCCTTTTAATGTCAACATTTAGATTGCCTTTACAGGCCCTCATTTCCTGTGCAAGTGTCTGATAACAATTACAGGTGTTTCAGTTTATTGTAGAGGGAATGAATGCCATATCTGAATAATCAATGATTGCATCCAAGGGTGGCGTACTCGGCATGCTACAACTATTTATGTCATTAAGTCACGTAGCTATTATAGCTAAGGTACTCTGCTTGTCACCTGCTTTATTTAGTCATAACCTAGACAGGTTTTCGCCGTCTGCTCCTAAATATACCCACAAATTTATTCAACACTTAAAAGGTTAGAAATTACACAAACAAATTCTGCACTTTTATGATGATAATGAACATGTTTCTTCATAAAAGCAACACCCAAAATTAGACTTACATATGTTTTCAGCCACGCTAGCAGCGTGCATCCAGGGATGGCACAGTCGGACTTTTGGTCGATCCACTATGTTGGTGGGACTGTTGTCATGAGCTGGATGGATTGTGATGAAATTTAGTACAGACTTAAATGTCCTTCAGGAGCAAGTGCGATCATTTTCGTCAGCCCTCAGTTTTTTATCCTGTGCCATCATTTGACCCGATACCTGCTGAGGTATTGACATTTCCATCAGCCTCGCCCCATAGCCGCATTAGCACTTCGTAATTAGCAAGTGTTAGCTTGTTAACGCACTAAACTAAGATGGTGAAAATGGAAAAAGGCATCGTGAGTATGTTAGCTTGCTGATGCTAGCCCCAAAGAGCTGCTAGCGTGGCTGCAGGTGACTCATATGTTGAAAGGTTGGCCTAAGGAGAGAGTTATCTTTTTTGTCCTCTATTGTATTTGAATTCAATTTTATCTAGCTGCCCATTGGTTATTTTTGAAGAAACTGAAAAACTCATAGACATATTAATTTAAAAAAAATTTAGTTACAGCCATGTCTTCTGCTTTAACTCATCTAAAGAGAAATTGTTTTGTCTCAATGGACCGTTTAGCATGTATCAACTTCCATCATGCATCATTAGAACAAGAATCACACCACTAAAACCTGTACTGTAGCTCTTGAGAAGCAGAAGATACAGTTACACAGCTGTTCAAGTCACATGCCTTATAGCTCTTATGTCTCAGGATCACCTCCTTCAGCAACCTGGCTCCTGCCAAAACGAGATCTCCTAATTTAGGTGCCATTTTGGCCCGAGCGAACGGCTGCTGGTTCTGTGGAAAAAGAGACATGTAAATCAGGTGGAATGTGGGAGATGCTCGTATCAAAAAATTGGGGCAGCTCACTCTGCACAGACTTGGCCTGGCTCCCAGGAATGCAGTTAGCTAGCATACAATCACTGCCTATTCACGATGGCACAGCTGCTGTGGACATATGTTCCCCACCAAAGGAGGAGGACATCAACCAGGCACACCTTGAACAGGTTAGCAGATGAATGGCGTTCAGTCCTTTGACAGTCTGCCCTCGTCTCGTTGTATTTTCCCTTGCTCAACAAATAAGTTCCTTTCCAGTGTGGCCTAAACTTTTTCCATTTATTCATCCGTGACAAACATTAAAACACGATGGTTACAATATTGTTTTTGATCGGTAATATTATTACTTACTGCTGTCAATAAATATCTGAAATCAATGACATCGCTCAATTATTTAGGGTGTTTTAGAAGGACAATGGATCTCAAGGAACAGTAATAAGGAATATTAATGGCAAAAGCGCATACAAAGACTTTTTTCTAGCCCTCAGCAAATGACCAAATGTGAGAGAAAAGATTACATTTATTCATAGCTGTCTTTCATCAAGAAGCTTAAAACCCAAACTTTGAATGTAACCCCAAATTATATGCATATTGAGCTGACCTCTTTCACCCTTTTTCTTAAAGCCATAGAGGAGGTGTGATATGCAAAAACCCACAGATCCTTCAGCTCATCATTTAGACGATTTCAGCACTTTTGGTTTTCCAGCCGTCCAAGGGTGATCACGTTAGTCCCTAATAGATAAAGAGGAGGCTCCTCCATTAGCATGGAGGTCATATGTGTAATGTAAAAAAAAAAAAATTCCCAAACCCCGCTCGCAATCCATACATAGAGAAAAACAATGTGACTTACACTTGAAATTCACCTGATGCAATGTCAAACACTTCAAATCACGAGACAGAGAAAGCTCCAGATAACTGCAATCCGTTCTCACATTATCCATTGTTAACACTCGCGCTTCTGTCACCCATCTCTGCAGCTATGACCTATTAGCTTCAGTGAAGTGCTCTGAGGCCACGGAGCCATGTGAAGGTTGTTCACCCATCCGGCGGGGCCATTTACAGGAGAGAGACCCCCAGAGCCGGGCCGTTGCAGCCCTCTAATGACTCTATCAGCCACATTGATGGGAGCAAATGGCACCCAGAGATTTCAACACATTCCCTGAGCATGCATTACCTCTGCGCTCCATATTTTCGTTATTGTGTTGTAATGGTAATGTATAAGTGTGCATGTAAGGACATTGAAAAACACTTGACACAACACCGTAGCAATATCAGTTCTTTTTTTTTAATATTCAGCACCCTACGATACACACACACACACACACACAGACACACATACACACAAAAACACACACACGCACACACACACACACACACACACACACACACACACACACACACACACACAAACATGCGCGCACACACACACACACACACACACACACTGTAGTGTTACTCTTAAGTAAATATATTACAATGCCATTGCCATCTGAACTTGTGAACACATTTTCAAATGATCCGTTAGCTCTTTAACCTGAATGCAACCTTGGTATAATTATTGTGATTTCCAAAGGAAGCAGGGCCAATCTTGCACCTCAATCCAACAATTACAGGAAACTATGTGTAAGATAAAAACAGAATATGTGCTTCCCTTTGTGAGAGATGGTGTGAAGTCACAGGAGTATTCATTAAGGCCTTTGTGTCCTGTTTGAAATAGTGCTGTAAAAAGGCTTTAGCTGTGGGCATCTCTATGGAAGAGATATAATGATCCTCCAATTAGAGACAGAATCATGAGACCTGTTTATTAGTCCTAATTCAGCTCCTCATTGTGCTGAGCATATCAAATACCACAGAGGAGAAAAAAAATCAACAATTTGCCCATAATAATTACATATCTATTAATAGTTTCACAACAATGACAAGCAAAGCTATTCACATCATTTTCTACTCACAAAAACAATACCCCAGCACTGTCAATGTATCCATTAAAGACTACATTTATACCAGCTCAGTGACATCTTGTATTTCAAATATGACTCTGAGCCTCTTCAGATAAATTACACTTTTTCATTAACAAGAACGGTTTTGGTATTATTAATTCTAAATGGATTTTCAGACACCTCTCTACATTTGTAGCTTATCATACAATAGCAGGCTTTTGTGGCTGTAAAGGTATTTTCCATTAAGATGAAAAAAAAAAAAACCCTGCAATGCATTGTTGAAGTTTCTTTCTCGGGAGTCTAATGGTAAAAAGGAAGAGGCTACAAAATAGCCACATTATGGCTGAAAATCCATGTACCTACCTTGAAATACACAAATTAACAAAGCAGAAGACATGTTGACATCTTTGATGAAGACTGTTGTCCTACCTCCATGAACAACCCCGATCATTGTGTGTAATTGTGAATTATGTATTGTCTGCCAGAATGATCAGAACAAAAATAAAGGAAACGGAAAGATGGTTTTGGTGCTTTATTAATTCTAAAAGATGACAAATTGAAAATTATTTCGATTATCTATATAAATTCCCACCATTTATCTAAATTCACTTTAAAGGCACTATTTAAATGCATTGAAATGTAATTTTTGGGAAATTTCCAGTAATTCAGATTAAGTCATGCATTATCATTGCAAGTGATTTAGCACATTTTCCTTTACATGTCTATAACTACTATGGACCCTCAGTTCATGGTTACTAATACAAAAATTTAATTTCAGACATTGGCCAAATATGCCTCATCTTTCTTTTTTCTCAACTTGAATATTTGAACTTGAAAAGTTTTCTTGCATGCTTTGATTAAAAAAACAAAAAACAAAAAACTGAAATATTGCTTCTTGGACTGGGAGCACAGTTTGTCCTAACTTTGAATCAGGAATGCCGTTACACTGATAGACCTACAAGGAAAACCCAACTGTTTCACCCAGTCATCACTGACGATCCAACTAAAGGCAAGTTGTGTGAGAATCCATGGTGATTTAAAAGGGGAATGGGTTCATGTTTTGGTTCAGTATTTGACTATTTTAGCAATAAGTCAAAGAAATATTCTTCAAAGATAAATAATGTACTGTTAACATACAATCACTTAATGTAAGCTCTGGGTTTAAGAAAGATATGTTGTTCATCTTGTCTATAATATAGATAAATATTATTTTTGCTTGTACTTCATCAGCTGCAAAGGTCCAAAATGATTATAATTATTATTTTGTCATTATTAAAGCAACCTTTCACTAATTTACAACAATTATGTATCATTTCAGCTAATCCAACATCATCCAGGGCTATCATGGTACTTTAATGTTGGATGGCATTTTCTTTAACCTTGATATGCTCATCGTAAAATAAAAGTAATGTACAATGGAAGTTGAAAAAAAAAAAAAAAGCCCTGCAATGCATTGTTGAAGTTTCTTTCTCGGGAGTCTAATGGTAAAAGGAAGAGGCTACAAAATAGCCACATTATGGCTGAAAATCCATGTACCTACCTTTGAAATACACAAATTAACAAAGCAGAAGACATGTTGACATCTTTGATGAAGACTGTTGTCCTACCTCCATGAACAACCCCGATCATTGTGTGTAATTGTAATTATGTATTGTCTGCCAGAATGATCAGAACAAAAAATAAAGGAAACGGAAAGATGGTTTTGGTGCTTTATTAATTCTAAAAGATGACAAATTGAAAATTATTTCGATTATCTATATAAATTCCCACCATTTATCTAAATTCACTTTAAAGGCACTATTTAAATGCATTGAAATGTAATTTTTGGGAAATTTCCAGTAATTCAGATTAAGTCATGCATTATCATTGCAAGTGATTTAGCACATTTTCCTTTACATGTCTATAACTACTATGGACCCTCAGTTCATGGTTACTAATACAAAAATTTAATTTCAGACATTGGCCAAATATGCCTCATCTTTCTTTTTTCTCAACTTGAATATTTGAACTTGAAAAGTTTTCTTGCATGCTTTGATTAAAAAAACAAAAAACAAAAAACTGAAATATTGCTTCTTGGACTGGGAGCACAGTTTGTCCTAACTTTGAATCAGGAATGCCGTTACACTGATAGACCTACAAGGAAAACCCAACTGTTTCACCCAGTCATCACTGACGATCCAACTAAAGGCAAGTTGTGTGAGAATCCATGGTGATTTAAAAGGGAATGGGTTCATGTTTTTGGTTCAGTATTTGACTATTTTAGCAATAAGTCAAAGAAATATTCTTCAAAGATAAATAATGTACTGTTAACATACAATCACTTAATGTAAGCTCTGGGTTTAAGAAAGATATGTTGTTCATCTTGTCTATAATATAGATAAATATTATTTTTGCTTGTACTTCATCAGCTGCAAAGGTCCAAAATGATTATAATTATTATTTTGTCATTATTAAAGCAACCTTTCACTAATTTACAACAATTATGTATCATTTCAGCTAATCCAACATCATCCAGGGCTATCATGGTACTTTAATGTTGGATGGCATTTTCTTTAACCTTGATATGCTCATCGTAAAATAAAAGTAATGTACAATGGAAGTTGAAAAAAAAAAAAGCCCGCGAAACCTTTCGAATTACCTGAATTTATGTGTAAGTTAAAATCACATCTAAGTTAAAATCATAAATGAACACATCTTTTTAAGATAATGACACACAAATTACTGTATTGTTCTTGTCCATACTGAATACATCAGTCAAACGTTCACAGTGTAGGTTCGAAAAATTATGTGAACCTTTAGGCTAATGAGATTAAAAGAAGCTGATCGGAGACTAGAGTTGGAAAAACTCTGAATCCAATCACTTAAACAAGATTGGAGGTGTTAGAGCTGCTATGACTTATAAAAAGCTACTCAAACATTTTGATTTTGCTGTCCACCAGAAGCATCCGCTGATGTGAACCATGCCTCAAAAAAAGCAATCTCAGAAAACTTATGATCATAAATTGTTGATTTGCATTGAGCTGGAAAGGCTTTCAAAGTAATTTCAAAGAGTGTAGATATTGATCAGTCCTACGTGAGACAGACTGTCTACAAACGGAGACAATTTAGCTCTGTGGCCACTCTCCTTGGAAGTAGCGCAGCTGAGATGACTCCAGAAACCCAACTCAAAATGCTCAGTGAGGTGATAAAGAAGTCCACGGTAACGGCTAAAGTCAGTGGAGCTTGCTAACATCTATGTTCTTGAGTTTACCAATATAAAAATCATTGAACAGGCATGGTGTCCATGGCAAGACACTACAGCGGAAACTGCTGTCCTCCAAAAAACACATCCCTGCACATCTGAATTTTGCATCTTGACAGCCCTTTATGCTACTGGGAAAATGTTTTGTGGACTAATGGAACTAAAGTTGAATTTTTTGGGAAGGAGACCTTGTACTACCTATTGAAAAAGGTCATTGCCTACCAAGAAGAAAACAGCATCCCAGTGGTTAAGGACGGTGGAGGACCGGTTTGGGGCTGCTTTGCTGCCTCTGGGCCTGGACAGTTTCGCATCATCAAGTTGGAAAATTAATTATATATATATATATATATATATATATATATATATATGTTTGTTAACTTCCTCTAATTATAGGTGGGTGGCCCATGTGGACCTTGAGTCGGAGGCTGTGAAACAGCACTGATTTTCAAATATATACTGATCAATACTAATCATTTTTGGGAGTTCACGCTATTTCTTGCTAACATGCTACTTGGAATTTTTCAGTTTTGCCGCAGCGGTTCAGACTTGTGGTTTGGACTTGTCCTTGTAGAAGCACAATCTTCCATTCACACACTCTTATGGCTCGGCAGTGGTTGCAGATGGCGGCAGCTCTATCGATATTAACACACTGCTATGTACACTTGCAATCGGCATTTTTCTGTGACAGTGCAATTCTAACTGCACGCTTGACTCCAAGAGGTCTGGCTCGGGGCATTGCTGGCGCTGGGGCCACCGACTCATGGTCCCCCACATGCAATGTCTGCCTCAGGGGATTCTGGTGAAAACACCTCGACTCCCACCAAGCCCTCAAGCACAGGTGCCTTGTGGTCACTGATCCACACCCTGCCTAGCTTAAGCATATTGCACTATGTAGTGTTTGCAGGAAACAAGAATATTCCATAGGGCTCACATAATTTTTCTTGCAACTGTACCATGGTATTTTCCAGCTGTAAATTATTGACCATATTGGTGAGGGTTGCATAGTCTACTGTTGGTGTAACTATTACTATATGTGTGTTCATATGCAATGCATTGCATTGGTGATTTTATGTTTAAATAATACAAACATAGTAAAAAAAATAGCTTGCTGTTTACAAAATGGTCCACAGCTTGCTGACCTTTATTTTGATCTTTGCATTGGGGTTTAATGTTTAATTCATTATGTTTAATGAGCATTTAAAGTTGACCAAAGGCTATAAGTTAGCCACCAGCTAACTTAGAGATAAAAGATACCGTGTTACAGCGATATCTTTGGGCGGATAAAACTAACCTAATCTGTTGTGACAGAGCTGATGCTTTATCACGCAAGGGTACCCAAACTTCTTGAAGATCATTAAGTTGTCAGACTTGAGTAATGCGAGTCGTCGAACATTGTAAACCTAAAATGGCATTATTTTGTTCAGGTGATGGCCTTTGTCCAATATGACTTCAACAAAGACTAACCCTCCCAGTCATAGTTTAGTAAAAATAAATGGACTCTGAAGACTGCAACAGCTACAGCAGGAACCAAAAGAAACACTGCAAAAATGCATACAGAAGACCTGCCATGCTATAATAATGAAAAATTGGTAAGTAGATGATAAACACTATATGTATGGTGTATTTTCACCATTTCATTTTTTCCTGTTCATCACAGACTAGAAAAGGCATCATAATGCAAATTTTAGGGACCGGGGCAGCTTATGCTTGTTATATAATAAAATCTGCTGGTTTTGCTGAAAGCTTGGTCAGGAAAATAAGATGCATATATTAAAACATGCATGTGATAAAACAATGGTGAATGTCAAATGCACACATTTTACAGCCACTTTACAGAAACAGTATAATGCAACTCAGTGCAAGTGTTGATTAATTTTTATAGCTCATGATATTATATTAAGGAATTCACCCCAATTTTAACTGCATGAGGTGACATGGCTTCACTGTCAGTGCCTTCAAAACATCACAGATACTTCTTTGTTGTGGGAAAAGTAACTGATTTCACAGTTTGAGAAATTTTTGTCTGCATGAAAGTTACTGAGAGTGATTATCAGGGACTAAGCAAGTCAGGTAATGAGGATACAGGAGTTGATGTTGAAAACATGGTTTTATTCAGCCAAACAAATGCAAACTTTACAAACCAAGTGACTTCTAACAAGGTGAACAAAAATTAAATGTGTTTAATACTACAACAAGACATGAGGTTAACTTAACAAGCGAACCAGAGACAACAACACACAAGGGACCATATTAAGTGGCATGGCCAAACCAAGTAACACACAAGGGGTAAACAAGATGGACAACAACTGCATCTTGATTCAAAGCAAAACTAACTAAACCCAAATCTCACCCATAACATGGCAGCACATGGTTCGGCCTGAGCCAGCTCAAGGATACAAGAGTCCTCAGGCCCAAGACACACCTTTTGCTCAACCAGGAAGTGACCTCCCCCACCACCAAGGTAACTCCAAGACAAAGAAATAAATGATTAGGATCACAGAAACATAGCATGTGCAGCCACTCAGTGTTATAATGTGTGCATTCCATGTAAAACATTGTAAGGTTAAGGATGAATAAATTATAAATCACACACAAGGAGTCATGTTAATTGTTTGACCAAACCTCAAAGTTAGACTAGAACTTAGAGCTCAGTTCTTAGATATTTTAATTGAGCCATATATTTAACAATGAATGAAATCACCTCAAATCAGGTTAAGCTCAAATTACACTTTGTGCCTCCATGTGGCCACAAAGGTTTACATCTGTTGCCTTTGTTCGCCTGGGAATCCCCATTAAGAGCAGCAAGACCTGTAAAGAGGTTTGCTACCCTAATGAATAAAGTTGTTGGAAAATATTAAGAATGGGCATTTTCTACTAATTTATTCGCTTGATTTCTGAAGTTTGCTGTAGGGTTTTTGTGATTCTGTCAAAGTTCTCTTTACATTCTGCAAACTTATTATGGTGAAAAGCTTTCCAATGTACAGAAGAGTGGATTTTAACTTTACCAAAGTGAATTAAAATACAGCTAAAACTGAGTGTATGTGCGTGATATGAGTAATACAAATAACCTAATGCGACAACACGCTTTTGATTTGCAGTGTTTGGGATTTTTGCGCAAAATGGCCGTTGCGCCTAATCAGTACGGTCCATCCGCTCCTCCTGCTTTGAGAATGTTGGCGAGCTGCTTCGACCCCCAGATAAATGACGACAAGTTGACCTCAAGTCAAGGTAACACTCGTTATCAGATCAAATAAATTCACTGTTGTTACTGTTAGAAGGCCGATTTTGTATTATATTTACAACAGTAGAATTTGCTGGCTTTTGGGAGAAAGATGTCTGGACAACACTGGCCCATCAGTTTCACACGGAGCAGGCTTTCTCCTGACCTCCATCGTATTACCAGCCAGAAATGAGGCCACCGTGTTGGCACAGAAGAGAAGATGCGAGGTCGTCTTACAGGCAAAGCTGAACCTGGCCCCGCTCTTGCCATAGCACAGCGTAACTTGAACGGGGTAATTCTAAGGTTTACCTTGGGATCAAGTTGTAAAATCCAGTCCCATATTTATAAACCACTTTGCAGTGTTCTTTGGCATCTGATAAGCCTTCAAACTCATTGATCTTCTCTATTACTCAAACTGGGCTTCCTGGATTATATTTCCTTTCCACTTGAATTATATTTAAAGACAGTGCTTAGTCTGTATGCCCGTCTACTCTGAAACCAGATTACATATAAAACAAACCCAAAAAACAAAAACAGGAACAATTAGCTTGTCTTTGTGAATGTTTGCCATTAAATATTATCTTATAGAAAAACATTGTAGTGCTTGCTTAAGGATAACATTTTTGATGCCTTAACTTTATTGTACAAAGCACCTTAACCTTAATTTAGTATTTTAGTGGTGTTTTTACACATTCATAACTTGGTTTGGTAATAAAAGTTAATTATTAATTGTTAAGGTGGATTATTCTCACACTCACAATGTACCCACTAAGTGTGCTAGAGTAAAATAGAATAAACAAACACTTGCATTTAGTGCATTGTAGTGGTGTTTTTATACATTCATAACATGGTTTGGTAATAAAAGTTAATTATTAATTGCATAGGTTGATTATTCTCACTTACTCTCAGTGTGCCCATTGTAAATGTGTTAGGGTAAATAAGACTAAACAAATGCAGATATGGAGAAACCGTGTGTTTACCAGACGTCTAAGTGAGACAGACTGAAGTCCCGCTGTCTGTTGGGACAGGGCAGCTCTTACTTTGGACAAATTAATCTCCAGCAAAGATGACTTAGATCAACTTTGAAAAACACTAAGATGAAAACCCATAAAATGATTACGAACGGCAGCCCGAATGACAAGTATTATCAACAAAAATTAATCAGGTGCATCTTTTCATGAACTCAATTAATAATGTGCAACAACGGGGTCTTTTTTCCCTGGAATGAAAATTAATTAGCAGGGGAAGGTCACTCGGAGATGCTGACATCACTCATCAGGCTGCTGTGGCAGTTCTAATTATTTGTCTTCCAGGCTTGACTGATCAAAAATTATTGCCATACCTGAGCAACATTTAGAAAAAAAGCTTTGTTTAAAGCGCTTTTAATTAGACCTGCTATTTGATTAATGCCGTGTAAGCGCTCAGGATCGGCCCTCTTATCAGCATTTCTGACAAGTTTGCTGGGTATTGTTGTGTGAAAGACGTTTTACTGACGCTAACCGACTGTTTAGTATCTAATTCGTTCACTTTAGTCGCAATTAAAAAGCTATTTACTGTCAGAGCACTTGTTGATATTAATATAGATGTTGTAAACTCTGACAAAGCACTCTGTATCGATACTTGAAATAAATGTGGCATTAAGTGATAATGCACCTAAACTTGCATTATGTGGATCAGGCCCAATCAATTGTGCGGTTACTAACAACCAGCAATATCACACACTAACACAGTGCAACTGTCACCCAGATTGCTCCCTGAGCATTCTTAGAGAGCACAAGTGCAAATCTGAGGTCCCACAGTTTATTGCGTTTTTTTTTCCTTTTTCGTTTTTTTTTTTTTCCACAGTTATTGTGTTGACTCGTGGCCTGAACTATCTTCAACCCTTACTACATCAATTCACATTACCTGCAAATTAGCAAAGTTCTACTTTCAAGCTCACAGTACATTTGATCCAAATAGACTCTAAATGCCATTTCTGTTCCTATTAACCTACGGATCGGTGTGGCAGATATTTTCATGAGGTTGCTGGGGAAAAAACACGAGGCTAATGGCTTGGTTGTGACAGCGCTATTCATGATGATTTATGATTCTGTGTTTAAGTTGATTACTCCACTGCTGACTCGGAATACTATTTCAATTAGTGCACTGAAGGTCACTCCACGAAATCCCTCCATAATCTATTCCTATTAACACTAATGCGCCGAGTATCCATATCTGTTCACCCTTGTTGATTCAAATCATCCCCACTCCTAACGGCCAGCTTGTTTACTAGTTTACTGGTTCGGACGTATCCTAGATGGTAATTTTCTCCCCTCCGTGTATCATTAATGTCTTCAGTCTTGACACATAGCTAGGAGGGACATCTCAATAGAGCTCGGCTGCATTTTTATGGCTTTTATTATTTCTAATTTGTTTTACAGATCAAGCGATATTTATGCTGAATGAAATTGATCCTGAAAGCCCTATAGGCAAACGTTGTAATATTGTGAGGTTAGAAAGCAACAATGTCCTATTACTTGTCATCATGAGAACCAAAATAGCCTGGGCGTGATCAAAATTTTAGAGGTCTAAATTAATTTTACATCACTTTCATTCATACTCCCACTCACCCATGCAGAGGAGGAAATTAGCTACCTGTATTTAATCTAATATGTTCCCACTGTAAGCGCTGGTGGACATGATAGACTTAATCAGTTCATGCTGAATCAAAAAACTCACCAGACAGTGCTTAGCGAACAATGTATTAAGTTTCAAAGACAGGGTGTCTGAGCTTACTACCTAGATAGGAGGCCTTCTCTATTTTACAGGATACAATACTGTCACAGTGCAAATAGGCTAACTGTCTGACTTAGTTGTTTTGTTTGCAGCTGAGGACATAAATTAGAAATTGGCACCTAATTTAGTATTAAACGTTCAGTGCATATTTGCCCATTAAACTTTAAAGTTCCCTTAGTTTGGTTTAGCGGCAAAACGTTGTATTACATTTTATACAAGAAGACAAAAATCGGCAATGAAAAAGGTCAAAGCTTTAACATCTCTTATCGGGCACAACAGGCCCATAGGCCCGAGGACAGGAAACATCCTTTTTTTGAGAGAAGGGTAAAAGTGCTGACATTGTCACCAGTTGATGAGACTCTATCCAAGGGATAGGTGAAAACACTTGGGCACAGTGACATCAATTTTCAAGATGATTTAACTCCATGCACCCATGTTGGAGGAAAGAAACTTCAGACCCCTGATTTACCTCCGATGACAGGCACGCGGCCCCCGAAACAATGTTTCCAAGGCTACTAGCGAATGACGAGTGGTCACGTCTGTACAGCCGTCCCCATTGGTTTGATTTATGTGACCGGGATCCAATAAAAATGGCAATCAAATCAACCCAGCCACTTTACAGGTAGAGGGCTGTCTGATTGAGTTGTCGAAGGCATGGCTGAGGCTCAGAATGATTATGCCAGGAAACGTAGAAGGGTCCATCTCTCCGCACCCAACAAGGACACCATACATCTCCCCGTGCAGCTTTCCTACTCCACTGTGAAATGTATCCAAAATAACTGCACACCTACTGCTTGCCTGCCTCCCCTCTCTGAAGGTTATTTGTCGTCTGAAGGACTCTCCCTGTCAGGGTATGATGAATACCATGTACACAGACAAGAGCAGCGTCAGGTCCAGGATTAGCCGGAAAACTCACTGATCTGTGAATAACCTAAAAAAGAGGAGCTGGAGATTAGCAATGATGCTTTTAGGAATGATCCATCAAACTCAACTACCTCAGTCACTCAAATGAATCATCCCACTTGATTCTTTAACCCAGGAGAAGTACGAGTGACTGCCGCGCTACCTGCAGGTCACAGGGATCATTTCGAGGATGTTTATTAAATCAGTGCTATCAATTTTCTTACTGATCATCTTTTATCTGTCCCGTCCTTGGGGATGAGTCAAGCACACAATGATGTTAAAGGTTGCGGTATTCAACTTATGGCCTACCCATTCAGCCTCCAGAGCTCAGCTGGCAATATTGAATTACAGCCACTGCCATAACATACAAATTGGTACCTGAAATATGCCCCATATCGAGAGGGCCTGTCACTTAAGTTAACTCACTTCTGTTAACAGAGCTACCGCGCAAAGCAGAAACAAAAATAAATGAGCAAACAATAATCATGTGAACTATTTGCCTTTGCTTTGAACTAATGACAGTTTAGGCAGGCCTGTTTACTGTGCATGAGGAAGCACACATTCAGGAAGCAAATTGGATCAAAGTACAAGCAGCTGCTTAAGTACTTACTCGCTTCGATAAGCAGAGTGAAATCACCATCATTGTTGCATTAGAGTGACTTGCTTCAGTCACCGCCAGGAAAGGAGACAGGAAGAGGAGAGGGGAGTTGATAGTGTACCAGCTCCATGTGTCATGTAGGAGACTTTGGCTAACAGCCAGCCTGAAAGAGAACAATTGAACATCACCGTTGAGTCTTTTTTGTGTTGGAAACACAATCACCTCGTCGGTGAACAGAATGCATTGTACAACAGGTACAAACACATCCTCTGGAATAAGAGTCGAGCATGTTGACTTTCCCGAAATCGGCCCACACGTTTCAGGGCATACATCTATGAATGTTTTTTTTTCCCTTTGGCTGTTACCTCATTCTTATTTCATCGAAAAGTTGGCTGCAGCAGAAGTCACCGGGACACAAATTTAAAACAGCTTGTCAGTTATAATAATCAAACAAGCAAATGTTAGCACAGATGTGAAACCAAGGTCCTTTCAATATTTTCTTTTAAAGGGTCAAGGCGGAGTGTGAAAACAAAGATTCTATGATCCAGAGAATCTGAAATGATCGTCTTAAGTTTCCATTGAACTCTGAAGACCTTTCCTCTCCAGCAATGAGGACATACGGAAAGTTCAAGGATTGAGCAAGTCAGTTGGACTAACATGCCATGGAACAGGAAATAGCCATTCATTGATTTTGTGTGTGTCCAGAAAGATCAATTTTATTCTTCCTTTGTTTTCAGACTACAATGCACTAAAGCTCCTGCAGCAGCAGGATGTGTTTCGTACAAGCACAGTCCAAATGAAGCTATAAATCAAGTGTTGGAGCAGAAACACATAATGTCATCCCCCATAGACTATGTACTGTACAGCACCACACCTCAAACTCCTCCATTCTGCTTTCATTCTGTCTGTACAAACAGTCCGACAATGTCCGACAAACTAATTAATATGACTGTCAAAATATCAAAACAAGGACTATTGACGACCGGTCATATTTACTTGATTTTGGACGAGGAGGCATGTTCTTACTCTAAACTCTCCAAGAAGAAGTCAGGATTAGATTACAATTGCATTGGCTCTTTTATGATCTTTCTATAATGCAGTTTGCTGATTAAGTGTTTGTGTGTTGGTGTGCGCGCGCAAGCGCGTGTCTGTGTGTGCATAAACTGACACTTCTTTAATTGTATTGCACTTGTGCTATCTGGTGCTGGAGTTAACACGTAAAAGTGAAGTCTCAAGCAGATTCCCAGCGTCTGCCTATTTAAGATTCATAGAAAAGACCATCCACCCCAATCAATATCTACTTGAGATTTAAGTTGCATTATGTGTCCCCTTCACAGGCATGATTTAAAACATCAGCACAAAGTATTCTTAATTTTATTGCCTGCCGTAAATTAAAATTAATGATGCTGACATCCACAATTAACAATGAAAAATGCAGATTCTTATAATTACTTTAGCAGTAATATTGTTTTCAGCCCAGGCTCAAGGTGCTCCTCATATGCTCCTCAACATTCAGTAAAACACAAAAAGACAGCTTCATTACATTTTATTTGCTATAGGAAACAAAAAAAAGGGGTCCAACAAAAATCCACAGCTCATTTGGGAATATCTCGCCATGCATAATTAAGCAAATTTGATTGGAATTAAGCATGACTTCTTTTGGTTGGGTTTTAATGAATGCAAATCAGGCATCTACATCCCTAAGATTAATTTCAGCCAATTAAAAAACAAAGCTTGTTGGAAAGTGTAAAAGTGTTCAAAGCAGGGGCAGCAAAGCAGTTTCTCTCTCCCTCTCCCGTTCCCTCTCTCTCCTCATCTCATCTTCATAACTTGCACTCAGGAGAATCCCCCCCCCCCTTAACTTTGATCATTAGCATGAAGTTACAGGCAAACAGCATGAATTCAAATTGGCAGAAATGTACTGCCAAGATCCTTATACCGTTTTAATCTCAAAGTTGTACCCCTTAATAGTTTTTTTTTTTTTTTAACACAATTAAAGCAGAGTACTTCTGTTTTAACTTCGATGGGATGGTTAGGATATACTGTTACACTTAAATCAAATTCTAAATATATTCAAATATTGACACAGTGTGCCAGTTTCTCACTTGTGATGCAAAGGCAAACTTTAGAGTGTTAAATATGTCATTGTTCTGGCTTTTGACAGGACAAAATATGACAATTATTCTGCATTAGTTTGCCCACAATAATGTTAGCACAACCCGAAATCAACCTTTATCAGTGTTCAAGAGCATTCAATCCATCTGACTTAAGCACTCAGGAGATCTCATCGTGGTATTTTCCATGTGAAGGCACCATTGCACACTAGACCAGTGACAAATAACACATCTCACACCAATAACAAATGTCAGTGTCAGGCAGTGTCTATGGCTTATGCAGGTGTTAGTCTCATTATGACAGCCTTACATTACCCTCCATCTTAAATGTTATGCTGTTTTGTTTTTTTTTTGCACCCGTCAATGCGGCACACAACAGCACCAAGTAAATCCTGATTATTTGGAGAGTCAGACGTAAATGCTAATGATTGAGGGCACGCAGGCACCTTCGGGCTAATGCTAATCTGCCTGCACATTGCTCGCGGAACGCCGCGACATTGATTTGATCTCTCACATCAAAAGACAAACAGTGGTGCAAGTCAGCACTTCCCCAGTCAATGTCATTCCTTGAAGTGATTCCCCCACACGTGCGTCTTCATGGGTCGAGGGAGGGAAGGAGGGAGGGAATAGAGAATTAGGCAATCAGATCTATTGGCATTTCTTTAAAGGAGATTCATGGTGGGAGGAAAAGGTAAAAGTGAGGAAAAGTGTTTACCCATTCACCTGCCAGCCGGAGCCACTTCTGTAAGGCTTGCTGTGTTTAGATTGCATTAATCCCTCTGTCTCTACCTGTTACAGCGCTTTCATTAATGTTGTCTTATAACATCAAGTCTCCTGCAGAGTGGGGAATAAGTTGAGAGTGCTCAGAACTCTGCAGAAAGTTCAAAGCGCCACAAGAAACCCTTTATGTGTTCCCTTAATCATTCAAAAGCCCATCCTAGTATGCCACTTGCGTAGCTCCTCCATATGACGAGAAGAATTAATATTTGGCCTCTGATGCATTCTTTTTGAAAGAATAAAGGAATGTGAAGGAAAAGCATTATCTATTCAAGGAGCGCAGGGAATACTGTGACTGTGTCTCAGTTCTGTTGTAGCTGCTGCGTCTCATTTTGTCTATCGCAGATCACAGGGCTGGAGACTGGTACGTTTCTGAGGGAGAACGGAGAGTGGGAAATTGTACTGTTTTATTAGAACCTTGTGGGAGAGTTTTGTAGAGGCAAGCATGCCATTGAGCCTATTTGCATCATGCTAGCAGTGAATAGATATGATAATATTGTGATACTTTGGAATCCTCCCCACAAAAGTGGTTTCTGCTATGATTTTTGTTTTTTTTTTGCACCCGTCAATGCGGCACACAACAGCACCAAGTAAATCCTGATTATTTGGAGAGTCAGACGTAAATGCTAATGATTGAGGGCACGCAGGCACCTTCGGGCTAATGCTAATCTGCCTGCACATTGCTCGCGGAACGCCGCGTACATTGATTTGATCTCTCACATCAAAAGACAAACAGTGGTGCAAGTCAGCACTTCCCCAGTCAATGTCATTCCTTGAAGTGATTCCCCCACACGTGCGTCTTCATGGGTCGAGGGAGGGAAGGAGGGAGGGAATAGAGAATTAGGCAATCAGATCTATTGGCATTTCTTTAAAGGAGATTCATGGTGGGAGGAAAAGGTAAAAGTGAGGAAAAGTGTTTACCCATTCACCTGCCAGCCGGAGCCACTTCTGTAAGGCTTGCTGTGTTTAGATTGCATTAATCCCTCTGTCTCTACCTGTTACAGCGCTTTCATTAATGTTGTCTTATAACATCAAGTCTCCTGCAGAGTGGGGAATAAGTTGAGAGTGCTCAGAACTCTGCAGAAAGTTCAAAGCGCCACAAGAAACCCTTTATGTGTTCCCTTAATCATTCAAAAGCCCATCCTAGTATGCCACTTGCGTAGCTCCTCCATATGACGAGAAGAATTAATATTTGGCCTCTGATGCATTCTTTTTGAAAGAATAAAGGAATGTGAAGGAAAAGCATTATCTATTCAAGGAGCGCAGGGAATACTGTGACTGTGTCTCAGTTCTGTTGTAGCTGCTGCGTCTCATTTTGTCTATCGCAGATCACAGGGCTGGAGACTGGTACGTTTCTGAGGGAGAACGGAGAGTGGGAAATTGTACTGTTTTATTAGAACCTTGTGGGAGAGTTTTGTAGAGGCAAGCATGCCATTGAGCCTATTTGCATCATGCTAGCAGTGAATAGATATGATAATATTGTGATACTTTGGAATCACTCCCCACAAAAGTGGTTTCTGCTATGATTTTTTGTTTTTTTTTCTGCGGTGAAAGCCCCTGGCCCCCCTCGTGATGGCAGAAAGACGAGCCCACACCGCCATTTCATGTTAATTTATTTTTTCCTAAAACATAAAGAGCGACATCGTTGGACTTTAACTGGGCATTTCTTGCAGTTTTTCTTCAGTGAGAAAGACTGCAAGAAAATACAAGCCAGAATAATCATTATTTCAACCGTCCTCTCTATCATTTGTTCTATTTCACGTCTTAGTATTTCTTGTCTGTTAGTCCTCCCGTGTTAATGTATTAACTTCGATGCCTGAGGCTTTTCATTTCATTCAGTAAAGCCTCATTGCTATAGAATTGGCCTTATGCTTACTTTATGCACCAAGGACCACACATTCAAGTTCACTAGAGCAGACCTATGCGCCTTTTGGAACATTTGGACCGCGTTATTATAAAAGTATAGTGTTCGTACATTTGTAACTGCAATTGCAACTCAGCCATCAGTGTAAAAATTGCTATTCTGAGTTTCCTGAATGCAACCAGACAGAGAGGGGGGAAAAAAATGTGTGTACCCTTTATTTTCACACATAATAACACAACAGAGATTATTATTCAGGAGGTAAAGCCACTGAAAGGCTATTCAGTACGTTTGTTTCAGACTGTCCTAGTATTAAAGAAAAAAAAAAAAACCCTGAAAACTGGAAAAAAAATTGCACAAAGCCTTTAAACATTCTATGCATTCAGTGATGGCTTTTAAAAGCACTTTAATTAATTTTCATTAAATTGCATTGAACTAT
This sequence comes from Istiophorus platypterus, assembly GCA_016859345.1. NCBI lineage: Eukaryota > Metazoa > Chordata > Actinopteri > Istiophoriformes > Istiophoridae > Istiophorus > Istiophorus platypterus. Next base: position 8,367,694 of record CM029122.1, on the reverse strand, counting down.
TTTAAAAAAAAAAAGGGTACTGTGAAAAAAACAGTCTGCTAGGTGTAGGGCTAAATTGTGTGGAGTTGAAGAGATGTTACTGAGAGATGGGAAGCCCAAGGGACAAGCAGGAGGACAATGCTGTCTCTTGGGAGAATTTTATGCTGCTGAAGTGAATTTGAATGCATAAAGGAGAACTCCGGTGAAAAAGGAAAGGGGGGTACAGCATAGCCTGTGTTCTCTTGGTCCCTTGTGTGGGAAATGAGGCAGATTACTCAGTTTTTTTCTTTTTTTTTCCTGGCCCTATTCTCAATTACTAATTTTGCATTTTAAGGTCTGTAATTGTGTCGTAAGTACATTAGCTCAACAATTGCATATTTTACCCCACTCATCACACTTAAAGTGTCAAATGTGTTGCTCTTCAACAGTAGTTCATTTATTTCTAATGAAAGTGTCCATTACCAGAGAACAAATCTGTTACAGATGCATTGCATTGCAGTAAAAGTGTTACACACAGATTTACTGCTTCTACTAAAGAAGTTACATGTTTTGGCCTAGTTAGTCGTTTTTTTTTCCTGCCTCTCCATCAGGCTAGTTATCTCAAAAACCTCAACAGATTTGCAAAAATTTGGCGACCAGAATTGCACTGTCTGTGCACCTCATAGATATACTCATGATGGTGTATGTCTGAACCGAGGTGGAATGTTTTCTGCGATTACACGGTGCAACATTACACAACACTGCAAAAAAACAAAAAAAGAATGCATCATATTCATATCAGCACACTTTCCTGCTCAGGCAGGCAACGCCCCGCACATTCTCCCTTCTTAGTTTTCCTGTTTGGTCTGCCCTCTTTAGTTTGTCCCTTATCTGAGCATCATTCATTCCTCCTCTGTGATCCTGCACTTGGCTGTGGTCTGTGTGGCTTGGCACCCTCCCATTCCTCCTCTAACAGACTAAAGACACTGCTCGGCACTGTTCTTTGTCTTCGGCTAAAAGCAAGAGGGGGTTGGCATGTGTGAGGGCATTACTTTTTTGATTTGCAGCAGCCTCACCTGTTAGCATTACACCTTGCCATTATGTCTGTCTTCATCTTGACCTGTTACTATATGCAGCTTATAGTAAAATGGACATAAACAACATAATACTTAAAAATAAAAACAAAATGTAAAATAATATATAGATTATAAATTAAGTTTTAGACATTTTTTACAAAGTGTACAAGCTGTGGGAACATTTGCAGTGTCTCCATCAGTGCAGTCAGTCGATCTTAATTGGTCTTTTAGCCAGATCCAGGGATCCCAAAGTAAATGAGGAATAATTATTTTATGATATAAAGTATAAACTTTATAGCTTTCATAAAAAGAACTTTCCTGTTTTGGTTATGTGATAACAAAGTAAAATAAAACAAAATTCATAATTAAATAGCAACATCTGAAAACATCTAAGAGACAGGCGGCGTCATTTAAAAAGTATTCAGAGTGAGCATGAGCTAGATTTCAGTTGATGTGTTCTCTGTTCCTGTAGAGGTCACTGTTGTGTGGCACCTCCGTGTCACGTTGGGGCCCTATCAGCAGCCCTAGCGCCTTCCCTTATGGAGGATCCAGCAAGCACTGTGACATTGAAAAAGACTTAGAGAATGTGAGCAAGAGAAGGATTACAAAGTTAATTTTGTTTGCCAAGCCATAATGTCTTGTACAAACAACATCGTTTTAAAAGGGAAAAGTTTGTTGGTGCTTAATCTGTACAATGATGAGTGGTAATTATTTTTTTTATGCCAGTGTTAATCATGTTGTACCAGTAGTAAGTTAATTTGGACCAAATTAAAAAAAAAAAAAAAAAAAAATCTTATGTACATATGTCTGAAGGCATCTTAGAATTGTAGGATTAGTTTCTCTGTGGAAGAAACAAATTATGTTAATCACAAAATCCCTGTATTTGTGTATCTTCGAGATGATTGTAGCGAGCAATTATGAGTGGGCTTTATTACCAAGAACACAAATTAGATACTATGAATGAGTTCATCCCAAGCATTTGTATGTGCCATTTAACTCTGAAATCCTTGTTTATTAAACTCCAGTTGCACATATGAATCAACTCTCCGGCATTAATCATGAAGTACAAGGGCCCAGATGGTACATTCTTAGCCAAGCTTGAATTAATACGAAAGGTTGAATCGCTGCTGCATCGAGATCCTCTCAAGGATCTTTGAAGAATGACATGAATAATCATTGTTGTTGGATGCATAGTTTATTAAGTCAGCAGAGCATAGTGACCTACTGCAAACTGAGAGATATTATAGCACATGGTACGCCCTGGCAAGACTTTTTGATGTATTGCAGCTTTGATACTAAAATGAAGAATGGCTTCTTGTACTAACTCATAAAATTTTAGTATCATATCATGCGCCATAATATCAGTATCTTAAGGTTATCATGATAAATAAACATGAACATGTGACACACTAACAGTGGCTACACATCACTGATTCCTTTCATTTTTACAGCCTGTCGATGCTGGTGAGCAGCTTGCGTTGAGCTTGGTTTGCAGAACAATAGCGCGATCTGAAGTTTGTCTCTTGGTGTTCGGGTGAATGAAGAAACTATATCTGGAATGGTGTCAGTGCTGATATTGACGTAATTTAGCTATGGCTAGACACAAATGATCCATAATAAGGTGCTGGTTAGTGGCTGGTGATTATATTGTTTTTAAATGTCTCATGGGTAACTAATGACATTTATCTTATGCCAACTTAAATAGATAATAATAGGAAGAAGGCAGAAATGAGGAGACCAGAGAGTTCCTTATGATGTGGGGTGGACACCCCAACTTTCTGGTAATATACTGCCCCCTATTTGTTTGGAGTATGAATTTGCCAGTTGGCCAGTTCTTCTACATTCCCCCTTTTGAATTACATTAATTTACAAACACGCATTAAGAAAACAATTCAGGATAATATTACACGAATATACACTCATTTGCCAGTTTATTAGGTACATCTACAGTGGCTAAAACTATGCAGTCTAATACAAAAGGCCTGCAGTGAATCCTTGAGACTGTGTTAAAGAGGTGTTGATTCAATTGTATATTCACGTTGGAGGCTGTAGTTCGTGGTGCTGTTGAACTGCACTGCATTATGTTGAGAGAGTTTCTTATTATTTTGTCCACCTCATTCAAATCAATCAGGCTAGGCTAGACAACAGGCGCACCTCTTTTTATAATGCAGTACTTACTGCAGGATAGCTTTATTAGACCGCATATTGACTGCTGCTTATAACACACCACACACTCCTATTCCTTTTGTTCTGCACCAAAACAGTCGTATCCACTGTGATTTGGCCTCACACCTAATGTATTCCAGCTTAGCAGATTTCTTGATTCCAAAGGACATTGCATCTCATTTCTCGTCACTTGTCTCCTAAATTCCTAAAGGTACAATTAGCATTTTGTTTGACGAAATGTTGAAAGGTTCATAGATTGATATTTGCAAAAATGTAGCAGGGTGTTTTTTTTTTCCAAATGCAAATTCTGACATTTATTAACTTTTATTACAGATACTCTGTTTATGGATTGTAAAACTCTGCATAGATTTAATGAGAATAAAGTAAAATTACAATGTTTAAACACAATCAGTATGGCAAACCGGCGAGTGTGTAATTTAGTGTTGTGTGGCAATGAAATGTTTTACGGGCCTTGATTTATGTCCTGTGCATGGCATTTCTAATGAGAGAGACCAACATTGCAGTGCGCCCGTGTTCCAGGAAACTACATTTACAGCAGATCTTTTTTCTCAAGAGTGTGTTTCCCCTGTGAAATAATGTCAGCACTTTCCCACCTTCAAAGTCCTTTTGTTTCCAGATCTATTAACAATTCTAATTGTACAGGAACACTTGTTAAGTAAGGCTGGTAAATAAAGCAGGAAACGCATTATTTCCTTTTAGTGCAGATTAAAGGTGCAGCTATGCTGGGTTGAAACACATTAATGAGGTTTTAAATAAAAATGCTGGCAGGGAATTTACACCGCTGACTGGTTTAACTGCAGTAAGCAGTTGATTTTCCTTGATGTTAAAGGGGAGCATTATTTTACCCACTAATGAAAAATACATCTTTCCACCCTCCTATCTGTTAATTAACATGTTTGTGTTAAGGGATTTTCAAAAAGGAATACAATCGCTTTCAATCTGATTAAAGTAAGTGATACATAATAGGGAGGTTGTTTTCCTTGGGTCCTTCTGTTAATTGAATAGCTTTGTATGACTTGGAATGTTTTTCCTAGTCACAACAGTTCGCCTGGACCTAGCTGCTCGGGATGCCCCTATCTTAATTACGGATCGTTTTCCAAATGTGGTTCAATTTCCTCTGCAGGACAGTTTCTGTTAACTGCTATTTTTAAGGCCAATAACAACGTCAAAGCTTGGGATGATTAAAGCAATTAAAGTTTCCCTTTGTTTTCTAAGCACAGCGAGATAGGCCTGCCTGTTTGTACAGCATTTATTAAACATTTACTGAATGGAATTGAATCTGTCATCGATGAAGTTTTCTGAGACAATTACCTTTTAGCATGGCAAACAGAGTTTCGCTCAGCTAACGTCTCACAGCTTATGGCTGTGATTAGCCATTTGATTTCATCAAGCCAAACTAAAATCCTCTAGCAGAGAGGGAGAGAGTGAGCGAGCGAGCGAGCAAGTGTGTGTATGTGTGTGTGTGTGTGTGTGTGTGTGTGTGTGTGTGTGTGTGTGTGTGTGTGTGTGTAGGGGGGGTTTAAATATAATTTTACCATCGGAATTTCTCAATTAGCATACCACATTTTCTCCATTAGATAAACTGCCTTTAGAGAGCTGGCTGGTTTAATCTGTTTAATGTCCGTGTAAACTATAATCTCCTGATTCTAAAAAGAAATCCCTTAAGGACATCACTCGCATACACTCTTCATAAGACAGTTTTTGAAAGACATGATCGAGTGCAGCTTTTTAAAATGGGACTGAATGGTGATGGATTGTTATGCCTATCGTGCTTTTCTCTCCTGTGGTGCGCGGATTGTGCAAGTTGTGGTTTCACTTGCCGGATTTTAGCTAATCATTAGTAATAACTCTTTTACAAGCATGTCCTTGCTTGACTGTCACTTGAACGTACAGTGGTGCTGCATTTAAGATTACTCCAGTGGTATGGAGGCTCATGTGGGTACTCAGTTTTGCACTTAGTAATCCTACAAGTGTCATGGCAACAGTCTGTTGTCTCTGAGGTCATATGCTACATTAAGTCCCTCCTCCTGAAAGATGGCAGTTGCTGCTTTCTGAGAGATAATTTGAAAGAGATATCATCACGTGACGCATTACATGTATGAGCTCAGACTGAATCAGGTGTGTACCAGGCTGTGTGTGTACATGTATATTACTGCCAATCATAGCAGTGCAGAGATGGTGTATGGATATAGAAATCCGGATTTGTTGTTATCCTATTGAACGGTAAGAAGAGAGAAATTAGAGTGTTTACATGCATATCATTGCCTTTCATCATACACTGCAGGCTGTATGAATTAGGGCCTGCAAACAGAGCCTCATTCTCCTTGCATCACGCCAAGAGTCACTCCATTGATTACCCTTCCCCGCTCCCAGGAAATGGCTCATGCATCTCGTGTACATTATAACAAATGTTCTCTTTGCATTACAATTGAATTGTGATTGTTATGTTCAATCAATGGGGAAAGGTCACGGGATCGCTCCTGCCAGCGCTTTAATGGAGAAGTCGATGAGGATTCATTTTAATCACTGCGGCTGTGGCAGAATGAGCACAACACTGAGAGACTGTCAATGGCCCGGTAATTACCGCTGTTTATACAGGTTTCTGCTTTAGCAATTTAGATATCCACAAATCTCTCTGTTTCTTGCAACCCAGTTATATTGGAAGCTGCGTGGCATCAAATGAAGTACTGTAGGATGTGGGCCGTGACTACTCTAATTGTGGAGCGCGGAGGCTCGGTCTTTGAAAATGAAGTGAGCCCCATTTGCTCCTCTTTTGAGCAGTTATATTACCAGAAAGCTGTTATTTTACATACTTTGTTTGAAGGAGCATTTTATTATCCTATCTGAATTCCAGTCCTGCCTCTTGCACTCGAATCAATAGGTGGAGGATTATACATGTACTTTACCCATATTTACTGTGCATGTCTACCTAGATTAACTCTACAGTAAGAGTACAAATAAGTGTTCGTTATGAATGATCTCATTCTATAGTGCCATTGCTCTGGAAGAAACTGTGATTCTGTACAAAGTTGAGAACCACAAGCATATGTATGTAGATTTAATTTCCCAGAATTCATGGTAAATGCGGATTTCTGTCTTCCATTTTTGACACTTCCTACTTTGTTTACTCTTTTCCTTGTTGTATCTTTGGTCCTTTTGACAACATGTGCTGTCCTAAACATGCTTTACACATACATAATGTGATTTAATTTCACTTTATACATATGAGTTTGTATTAGTTGGTGAAGTATGTATTAGTTAAAAAAAAAAAAAAAAAAATCAGTTCGCGATGATATAAAACAGAGAGAAACCGACAACAAACAGTGAATCATCGTATAATGATGTCCAGAGTTTTTGCATAAAAATTATTAATAATTAATGTTTCAGCTGTAATGTAGACTGTCAAAGGATCACTTTTTGCACTGTGACTGAAAAGTTGTTTTTTCTGATGAGAAGATTACAGAAAACATCAGTAAAGGCTCAGCAACTCACCGGGAAGAGGAAGCCTACACTCTTATTCACAGTTGGAAAGAAACCAATGTGGCTAGAATATTATGGCTCACCTACTACCATCAGAGTGCTCTCTGACATCACCCCCTTTACCCCAAGAGGCATGTTTGTGTTGGACGGTATCTAAGGATAGATGGGGTCAAGGCAGTGTAACCTTTGAGAAACAAATATTCATGATCAATAAGTGCTTTATTCCAAGCATCTAAATGATTCTTATGTCTGAAGCTTCATCTCTCCCTCCTTTTTTGCCTGTGCGGAAAAACAGTTGGAAGATTTATGCAGACTAGGTAAAAGGACATTTTAAAAGACTGCACAGTATCACTGCTTTCAAATGTCATGTAATCATAGGTTAGAGGAGAGTGCTGGGCACAGAGAGCTAAGTGATGTTACACATAATGAATTGCCTCTGAAATATAATACATTGTGAGTATGATTCTTTGTTCCAAGCTCTGTACACCAACTCTGTACAATTAAAGTTATTTATCTCTCTCGTTTTTTTAGTTCATCAATTATATTGTGATACACTTAATGTCCATAAGAGGATGATGTATGATTGGTCTAATTATTTCTTATTCACTATGCTTTCTAAAGCATATCAATTTTGTTAATACCATGTAATTAAAACACGTCAGTGCGCTACAAGTTGCTGGCTATATTAATGACTATGAAAATTATTTTAATTAAACAGCCAATTATAGAAAAATCCTAACCATGAGAATTGACATTTAAATGAATTCAATTTAAATTGCTTTTCAACATTGTTTTATCAAAGCTTTATGGGGTGAATAAATTATTACATCAAACAATATACTGTGTCATTGATCATACACAAGTCTTGGCCCATATCTATACGTTTTCAAACACTTTCCTGATGCAATACATCATACTGGGCGATTACATTTTGACATAGCCATTTGTTTACTGCAATCTCATCCACATGTACTGTACTTCTGTGTACTTTTATGAAAACTCATCACTGTTTATGGGACTTAGTCCAGTCATGCTGGAAACTTGCTAATTTCCAACTATTTTTGAAAGGACAATTTTAAGCTGCTGCTACTTTTAAACTTCCACTCTGCCCCGAAGGCACATTTTTCTCACAAGTAAACAGTTTTTTCCAGTTGTTTCCTTCCGAGACAGTTTCCCAAACAGGACTTTTTGATGCAGTAATGATTTTGCATTTGTGCTGAATTATGTCAGCAATGTACTGTGGTGTAAATCACTGCACCAATATACAGACGTCATTTTTGTGTCAGGCTGTGTTTTCATAACCGGGGTCAAACACATGTAGCCCACCCAGTCTGTTGAAAGGCCGTGGTATCTAAAACATCATACACATCCTGTGGTGCCTTTTTAATACCTATTAGGCTACTCATGCTCATATATTTCCCCCTTTTTTCCCCTGCATAATGTTAATGAAAGTCATTTTTCAGACATTACAAGCACAATGATTTGCAGTTAACCCATGCAAACAAGAGAAATAGTGGGCAAACTGTTGTGACATTCATTGTATATAATGAAATCTTAATATGGTGCATATTTAAGTGAAAGGTTAGCAACATAAAGGGCAAATGGATTGCCTGGCAATGAATTTTAAGCAGCTATTGATTTTACACTACAAGCTACCTCTTTCCCTGAATGATAATTTTGAAATGGCACACTGCTTATCTTAAAGCTGGTCTGACACAACAGGACAACAGGAATACACAGAATATCAAGGCAAATGCAGACTGTGATAAGCTGCTCTTGATGACCTACTCTTTCATATATGTGTCTCCAGACCCACTGGTTAATTGGAAATCTAAGTAAATGAGCACTACCAAGTTGGGGTACAGAGAATAAAAACCCCCTTACAGTTGTGCTGACTCAAACTTATTATTAATCTAATTTTTAAATACCTTTTTGTTTTTCTGCAAAACTCCAAACAAGCTTCCTGCAAATCAGAGTTGGATAAGACCATTTGCAGTTTTCTGCCATAACTTGAATAACAAATGAATAGCTGAGTATTGTCCGTTGCTACTATCTAACATACCTAAGACCTAGTTTTAATAGAGTGCATTCTATTAATAAGTTGTTAGAAAATGCGCTTGACTTCATGATGTACCACAGTGCCTAAATACATGTGTGAACTACACAAGCTGCTCTTACTGCACATGGACTTGACCCTTGATACAATGCTGCATTTTCTCCCTCTCTTGCTTTCATCCTCCTTTCCCCTACTGTCTCAGATTGAAACTAAGGGGAAAGTTTGGGAGTTCAGGTTCCAGCTGGGTTAAGCTTGGCTCACCGCTCAGCATCATAAAATAGTACAACCCCCCCCCCCCCCCCCGAAGAAGCTGGTCCACTGTTTGGAGGTTGTGCAGTATGTGTACCATGTCTAAAGCTGGCACTGCATCACTGTGCCATTAGTGCGCACACACATACATGCATACATGCATATGTGTGTGTATATAATGTGTGATGTATGTGTAATGCGTAATATGTGTACCATTTCTAAAGCTGGCACTGCATCACTGTGCAAAACACACACACATGTATACATCTTCATATAGATATAAATAGATATATAGATATAGATATAGATAGATAGAGATATATAGAGATATAGATATATATGTATAGTCATGTATGTATATATACACGTGTGTGTATGTGTATATATGTGTGTATGTGTATATGTATGTAAATGTGTGTATGTGTATATGTCTGTGTATTTGTGTGTGTGTGTATATGTGTATTTGTATGTGTGTGTATATATGTGTGTGTGTGTGTGTGTGTGTGTGTATGTATGTGTATATGTGTATGTGTGTGTGTGTGTGTATATATGTGTGTGTGTGTGTGTATATATATGTATGTGTGTATATATATGTATGTGTATATATATATATATATATATATATATATATATATATATATATATATGTATGTGCGTATGTATGTGTGTGTGTGTATATATGTGTACATATAAATGTAAATATGTGTGTGTGTGTGTGTGTGTGTATATATAGTGTTTTTTTTCCTTTTTAGTTATAAAACTGTCTGGTCTTCTCAAGTCGCTACATGTAATTGGCTCTGGTAATGTGAGGGTTTTGGTTTCTCTCTCACGTACTGCCTCTTTATCTACAGCAAATTTGAGACCATTAATAATTTTAACAGTGTTGCCTGAGGACACATTGTTTGACATATTCACCTACTCACCTGTAATTCTTCAATAGTGAAATAATAGTTATGTTGGGTACTGAACTTGAAATGGGCATTAAGTGGAAGCCAGCTACTGAAATCAAGCGCTACACATATAACTTACATAACAATATAACTAAGTCTGCTGGCGATTCCTGATTAAAGTCAAACTTTAATTAGTAAGTGCACTTTTCTATACATGAAGTATATAACTGCAGTCCAAATAGCATTCCATTTATATTACAACGTTTTAATCACTCAAAAAAAAAAAAAAAGCCATTGCCTCATGTTGCTGTTACTTCATACAAAACAAAGAAGCTATATTCACCCTGGCTGTGTAAATACAATAACCAGGGAGGACTAATTAAATGGGACATATTTCCCTTCTCACAGATAGGGTGTACCTTGAACAGTGACTCATTATGGCATGCTCAGTCAGAAAATAGGACATCAGAATTAAAGTCATAAAAGCATTTCACAATTTATGCCTGAACGAAAGCAAATTACAAGTTTGGAAACAATTTTAGGACGTGAACAAACACAAAGTGCAAAGATTTAAAAAGGAAAAAAAATAAAAATAAAAATGATGGTGCCTATGGGTGATTCACTCAAACACCGGTGCAGCGGATTTGCATACTGTTACACCGGATAGCAGGTGCAACCTGCACGGCTGTAAAGTGTAGCTGCAATAACCATTAACTGAAATTTTCAGATATATCCAACGAGTGCGTGTTTGCTTCCGATCGCGGGGGGAGATCGTGCAGATTCTTTGCACGACGTTGATCCGACGTATACCTACGTCTATCTATATATATATATATATATATATATATATCTACACCTCTACATATGTATGGGCAGGTTACGCGCGGACCAAACAACCCACCAGACCCGAAACGTTTCAACGGTAGCCAGCTCCCAGTTATCTGTTCTTCAAAGGCTCTGGCTGTCCCCAGGCTCCTCCCTCTCTGTACCGTGTGACAACAACAACTCATCCACAGAGCGGAGCTGCACTTTTCGGCTCATTTTCCTCCTGTCATTCCTCCTCCTATCTTTGATCGTTGTCCCGCCGTACTGCCCCCCTCCCCTAAAGAGAGAGAGAAAAAAAAAAAAAAGCCCCCTCCACCCAGCAAGCCTTTTTTTTTTTTTTTTTTTTTTTTTTTATTAAGCTGCAGCTCTTTTTACTTCCCAACTTATCCGAGGAGCTAAACTCTCGTGGATTCTTTTCATTTAGGGGGTGTCTCGGCAGGCTGGGTTTTTTCTACTTTGAACTTCGGCTACTCTCTTCCCCCTCCTGTAGGTGACCATGGCCGTGCCGGCTGCGCTGATCCCACCAACTCCTCTGGTCCCGCCGCCTCCGATCTCGACTCCCTCCGCGACCACGTCCCCGCCGTCGACAACTTCGTCGCCGTCTCCATCCCTTGCCCCCCCGTCCGGGCCGGGGCAGAACCTGTTCAGATCGGAGCTCCTCGCCACCGGCAGCCCGGGCATCCCGACCCCGACCGCGGCTCTACCCCCGAGCAAACCCGTGTACTCGACCCCGTCGCCTGTTGAAAACATACCGCAAAACAACGAGTGCAAGATGGTCGAGTTGCGCGGTGCCAAAGTGGCCTCGTTCACCGTGGACGGCTGCGAGCTCATCTGCCTTCCGCAGGCTTTCGACCTGTTCCTGAAGCACCTGGTCGGCGGACTGCACACGGTCTACACCAAGCTGAAGCGGCTGGAGATCACGCCGGTGGTGTGCAATGTGGAGCAGGTCCGCATCCTCAGAGGGCTCGGCGCCATCCAGCCCGGGGTGAACCGATGTAAACTCATCTCCAGAAAGGACTTCGAGACTCTGTACAACGACTGCACCAATGCGAGGTGAGTGGATAGAGCCGCGTCCGGCGTTTTTATTTTTAATTTGATTTTTTGGTTTAAATGTCTTCGCGGGTTGGCCGCGCGTAAAGGCGCAGGAGCAAGAAAGGGGGAGACATTTTCCCCTTTTTATAAAACAAGTGGTTCGAGCGACACGATTAACTTATCAGACGGATTTCATGATCGATTGTTATAGTGTGTGTGTGTGTGTGTGTGTGTGTGTGTTTGGGGGGGCGGCGGCGTGTGGAAGCGCGTGAGCGTGTGTGCCAAACTCCCATCCAAACATTAGAGTAACGTGCTGGTGGTTTTCTGGTGGACAGGCCAGCGCGCAACATCAGCCCCCCCCCCCCCCCAAAAAAAAAAGTTTAGTGAAAGTTTTTTTTTTAACACGTGCAGGACAAAGCTGTGCCGTGATGGATAGCCTGTCTGCCTCTGAACAAATGAATCGATAATGTAGGCTACACCTCTGCTGAGTTTCACAATGCTGTTGAATAAACGTCAGGTGTGGGGCTGCCAGTGCAAAGACGATTTCAGAAAGAAAAGCCAAACTTCACCGCAATTCCACTTTTCGGTCCAAGGCAACTCAAATTTCTGTTTACATGACTGAAATAAAAGTGGGTTATACCTCATATGTCCTTGCCACAGGGCCAACATGATTTCATTTGTGATGAGTTTGGTTTGTAGAAAGTGAACAAGACAAACCTAGATTATGAGAGTTAGATGCCAGGGGATTCATTTTGTATTAATTGTCGTTCTGTCCTGGTCTTAAAATGTTGTCATACACTCATGGTTCGGGTGTGAAAAAAAAGAAGGTATGAAGCCAGTTTTTCACACTGCAAAAGCTGGGGATAATTTTCACACACATACACACATACACACACTCACACACACACTCACACACTCACACACACCCACATTCACAGGAATGTACCTTAATCAAACAGCCTTGATTTCTGTAAAACAAGGAAATTGATATACAGTGAGTGAGGTAAACAACTACACGTGAAAATTAACGCATTACCCCACATTATGTTCAATTCAGATATTTCGAACTTTGTATATTTTAATTTGGATTGATTTAAGTGGGGGATCAATATTTGATTAAAAGCCATTTTTGCTGTTCTGTTGCACCCAGCTTTGATGTATCACTCAGCCTCACAGGATCGTTCAGCCTGGTCAAATTTACCATCTTACCTGTCACTTTGATTGATTCCATATTGATCCTCCTACCCAGAAATGAGCTGGAAATGCAAATATGATGGAAAGGCTGGCATCAGTGGGGAATAACAACAAACACTTTGAGTCACTTTGGGTCTCAGTTTATTAAAAAAAAACAATAAAAAAACAACCCCATTTTTTTGGATAATTGTAGTGTGAGATTAAACTTAATTCTGACTTTTAGATGGACAAGCATATGTAAAAAACCCCCAAAACACACACTAATGCAGACACACACACACTGAAATTCTACCCCAAAAACCAGATAATTTCTTATGAACCATTTTGTGTCGTTAAGGTCCATTTGTTTGCTGAGGATGATGGATACAGTGTGAGCTTCAAAACCTGGTCAGAAAAAAGGCAAAATCAAGTAGCTCTGAACATTTTGGGGGAAATTTGGAGAGAGAGATTATCACAGTGGAACATTTTTATGTTCTAAATCTTTTTTTTTCCCTCTTGTAGTTCATTTATTATGATATTTCATTAGTCTACAGATTTTGTCGGCAGTACCCACGGTTCCCCCTCTCTTACTCTTCATGCTTCCTTCTAAACAGTCAGCCTCATTCATCTACACACAGCATGCGGACCTTATGAATATGCTGCGGTTCCATATTTCCATTCTGCTGGCAATCGTCTTGACAAACTCACCTGTGCACCTCGCATAAAGCATCAAGAGAGAAGAACACACCCCTGACCCCCCCCCCCCCCCAATAGAGAGAAACATACCGCGTGGCGATCCTCCTCTCAAACCCGGCGTGGGGGGCTTCAGGTGACAAAGTATGTGGTTGAACTCTCCGGGTTGTCAATGGGGGGATGGCCGGCGATGGGGTTAAAGGATAATGCAGTGCCTCGCGTCGCTTTAATGACGCTAAAGTGCTGGGCTATTACAGGCACATGGACAGGACTGTAATTGTCTCTGAAAGCAGCCAGGTTCTCTCGGTGCTGGGCTGAAATCAATCACTCAGACCCCCGGCCTGCCCGGCCTGCCTGCCCCATTTGGAGAATTACATCATGGAACAGTGAGGCATCCGCTGGATAAAAGGCTTCTGTTACTTAGAATAAGTTGATTTTATTTGCCGGGGATGTGTGCTCTGCTCCGTCTGCCATTGAAATGCTGCTGACAAAATGATCAGTCTGAGTAAACAGGATGCCGGTTACCCCTTTAGGTGAAAACAAGTTCCCTCTCCAAAGTCGCTGTTCCATTTTCCACCGACTTTACCGCAAGATAACAAGTATTTTTGAGTTCACCGGTTAACCCACTCGGGTTACATGGCAGCCTCGCTGCCTGAGATAGTTCAGCTTTTCATCTCGCCCTGTTACCACAATGTCACTACTCTTTTTATACAGTAGCAGAGTAACAACAATGAAGTGAATAATACTCCCTTACAATGGGTCTTACTATTTCACATGCTGTTTTTTCCCCTCCCACGGGCCATTGTGTTAAAACAACACTACTCTCATTTTGCACACAGTGTGAATGTGAATAGCATCACAGAGCACCGCTGCATCCCGCTGTTTTAGTTTTGATGTGGACACAAACAAGCTCCAACCAAATTGTTCCCGACTATGCTTGCTTTAGCACAGCACTTTTTGAACACATTAAATGGACAACGGTGTTTTTCAGAATTGTAATGCTGGATTATTATTTTTTTTTTAATTTAATTTTTTTTTTTTTTTCGTATTTTAATTAGGGATTCAGAAGTGAGACTTTAAGATGAAAAATTCCTTCTACATACTTTTACAGTGAGTGTTTGAACTTTGTGTACTTTGCCTAATAAGTGACACATATTTTAGTAATTATTGCTAATCTTTAAAGATACTAAGAATATAGTCGTTCTCGACCCCCTTCATTTTTCTTAAGGGCTCTTGTGCCAGATTAGCAGTGTTCGCTCTCGCTCCCATACTGATCCAGGTTCAGTAATTTCCCCTACATTCTGACTCTGGCCCTCCAGGAGCCCTCCAGGAGCCCTCCGTTCCAGCTACTTGTTTTCCTTTTCATTTTCCCCTGCGGTGGGATGGAAAAGGTTCTTATTGCTGTGTGACACTTGAACTCTCTGAAAGGTTATTATAACACAGGGGGGGCGGTGCAGAGATATCGCATATCTCTCATTGGTCTCTGCTTTGTGGAGGCAGGCTATCCGATGCTGGGGCGCAGAAATGCAGCAGTTAATTGACAATCATTGTCTACCCCTGAAGGTTAACCACACGCCCCAGACAATGTCCCACCACTGGGAATGGGACGGCTTTTCACTTACATGCCCTTCTTAAATAGATTTTCCCTGCCTCGTTTCAGTCAAACGGATCTGGCTCTGAAATGTTACGAGTGGCAGGTCACAGTGAGACGACTCTTTCTTTAACAAATATATCTAATTGATACCGATATGACAGCAAGTGTTACCAGAGCTATCACCTCTCTTGTTCCTACTTCAAGAGTGTTTATGCCTAAACACACATATTTGCAAATGACGGTAATTGTTTTGTTTAGCGCTCAGTGTGAGCTGCCACCGAGGGTGCCAGCTTGTCTCTCTCCCTCCTCTCCTCTGCTGAGCTCTCTTATAATATATTTGTTTTCTACAAGGCACGGATGTGTTTACAGGTACTCAGGGGAGATTTCTGGATTCCATTCAAATCATTCCCAGTCAGAGTGGGTGCTAAGATACCCGTCACCCAGCAACCACATCCAAGAGGGAGCTTGGGCGATAATAACTTCAAAAACAGAGTGACAGATGCCTGATTAGAGAGAGGGAGGGAGGGGGGGGGCAGAGGAAGAGAGAGACAGAGAGAGACAGAGAGAGAGAGAGAGAGAGGAGAGATAATGGTTTACAAAGCTGTTTAAAATCCAAATCTATTCAAGTACTTTCTTGAAAGTCAAATTGGCCCTCATATTGTGTGTTGTTTCTTTATTCAAGTTAAAAAAAAAAAAAAAGAAAGCATTAAAGTTCTTTTTTTTTTTAAACATTTTTAATCCTTCAGTGGGGCTCTGTTAAATTTGATTAGGTACAGTACATGTGCGCAAGTCAACTGTGCAGTTGGCAGATGGTGGCAAGGTGTGCTTTTCTTTTTTTTTTTTTTTTTTTTAACAGTCTCCTTGAAAATCCGAATTGCTTTCTCGACATGACATTCACGCAGCTGGAACAAGAGCAAAATAAAAACATTTTTTTAGGCAAATCCGTGGGCTAGCCCGGGCGACGAAAGTAACATTCATTTTCTTCATTTCTTTTAAGAACACAATTTTCTTTTAGCTTACGATTAGGCTGAGCCAAGACTGTCGAAACTGCAGATTTCACTTGTTAAAGAGGCTTTGTTTGACACTGTCTAATGTCATTTGTGGATTTAGAGGCTATTTGCATGGCTAAGAGGCCTGTATTGTTAATTTGCCTGTCGGATGCATTAGTTGTCCAAGCTCCTATCTTATTTGCATGCCTTTACTGGATTGGCATCAGCAATTGAATCACCAATTAATTCCTCTACCAAAATTAAATGGTTTAAAAAATCGACATCAGGTCTTTCCACATTGATCAGTATATTAAAATGGCCTATTTTTTACTATATTCAACAACCATGAACGGTTTATTGGCTGTGACTTCTGTAGACAACTGATTTAAGCTATTTAATATGTATCTGTCAATATGACTTATCCAGCATTTTAGACTAGATTTGTTAACAATGATTTTTACCTTATGATATTTTACACCTGAGACTGATTGGCTGACAGAGCAGCAATAGATTTCGGGTCACTCTGATTTCTGTTCTCCCCTCTCCCCGGCCTGAGCTCCCTAGCCTGTCTTTACTCACGGGCTCCATCACATTACAGCACATTTAGGAAGCACAGCAAAAGTCACTGGCGCTTGGACTGGGATGTTAAATGCTACTGACAGAAGTTAGAGGGGGCAGATGAGATTTCCTGATTGGAGAAGGAATGCAGGCCCTTGCCTGGCTCTGTCTAATATGGTCACATAGAGAAATTGATTTTCTTCAGAAATTAATTAATTTTTCATATAGCCCAAAGCTGGAGTTTAAAAAAGAGTGCACACTTGCTGGTTTCCTATTTTCCCCCTTTTTTAAAGAATTATTGCCTAATCATATTAATACTTTTGCCCCAAGGATGAAAAGATAATTGTACAAATGCATTTGGAAATATGTATCACTGAGTATTTATGATTAAATTATGCAAATAACTCTGCTCCCATCCTTCGTGGGCCCAGATTGTCTAATTAGGATTGATATGGCGAATAGATGTTGGGGAATCTGAATACAAGCATGTCCAAAGAGCAGAAAATTGAAAATGACAAGGCTGGAATCCTTAAAAAGTGTGTAGTTTTTTTTTTTTTTTTTTTTTTTACTACCCTCCCTGTCTAATTCAGCGTAGCTGTATCAGGAGTTAATTTTCCCTGGCTTCATTTCTCGTCTGAGCCGACAGGAAAAGGAATCCATCAGGGAAGCAATCTCAGATGGGATTCCACAAATTTCCTCCACTTGTTTTTTGTCCCCCCCCCCCTCTTCATTTTCGTGGGAGCTATCAGGGATGAATCTTCTCCTGGGTAAACATGCAGATGTTATTTCTCCAGTGTCAATGTTTTTGGAGCTCTCTACTCAATACAAAGGACTCCTCCTTAATAATTTAAGTATATTAAGGAAGGAATGTCATCCAACAAAAGGACCTTTGTACTTTTGTAATTTCAGTGAGGTAAAGCACATCATATACATCTTATTTTATTTTATTTTATAGAAAGTGGGAAACACCCTTTGCAGATACACAAATTCCTTTATTAAGAGAATATCAAGCAATTCAAATGGCATTTCGTATCAAATTTTATATGGCAATGTAAGGATTTAGCTGTTGTGTGGAAATTGCAGATGATTGGAGAGTAGATGCATGAAAAGAGTCTTTTAATAACTTTAAATACCAAAATGATCAAACATATCAAACTGATTCTAAAACATACCACTAAATTGCATTATGGTCATATTTAATAAATGTCTCCACGTCAAATTCTAGTTTGATCTGCTCAAACGCAGACGGACAGACACACTGTACACTGCCACTAGTTTGAGGCAACAGTAACATGTAATTGAACAACAGGCCCGTTCCTTGCTGGGGCTCAACGGGTACATCACACAAAAGAAACCAGGG
>CM029122.1:8309574-8344574 GCA_016859345.1 Istiophorus platypterus | reverse complement strand
GTAAAGAGTTAAAGTAATGCAGCATCAGATACATCACGGCTCTGAGGTATTTTTTTGTATTTCTTACTTAAGCTGAATGGCTTTCTGTGTGGGCATTCATAATCATCTGAAACTAGGCTCCTGAGTGTGTCTATGTGTGTTAGTCTGTGCACAAACAACGGCGATGCTCTTTATCACTGACATAATATTGAAACCTTTTAACATGTCTATGCCATTTGCTTTTTCCTGTTGCTGCATGTTAGGCAGGCTAATGTTATTTCTGTTGATGCTGCCCAACAAAAAGCCTTTCACAATGCATAATCAAAAAAAGGACCAAACCGACGAATTGCGAAGCTCAAGATGTACGTGGGTGTGTGGCTATAAGATCTCACATCCATGCACTTCTAATAAGAGCACTAGGTTAATGTTAAGTTTCTTAGCTGTACTCACTTTGCTCTCCAGGCTTAAAGCGCCAATTTAGACATACGAGGATTTTTTTACTAGTATGGCAACTGCCGCTCAATTTATAGTTAATGGTTATATGTGTGATTTGAGAGGTTCAAGATCAGGTTATTTGAAATGACAAGCTGCTGCACCATAATGACAGGCCTACAATACCCAGCAGCCCATTTTTTTTTTTTTTTCCCGATCACATCTAGAGACGGGCTGAACACAGAGACCGCTAATCATGCTCTTAGATGTAGAGTGTTATCAGGATGCATGATGGCACCCAGCATTCCTGTCATTCTCGACATTCTGCAGTGCAGCACTTGCACTCCGTGCGTGGAGTGTCGGTGCCCTCGGATCCCTGAAGAGCTCAGTGTGAGAGGCCCAGTCGGGGGGCCCTGTTGGGCCAGGCCTGTTGACAGTTCCTTGGCACTGTTGTCTCAGCAGGAAGACATCAGTTGGAGCAACTTAGAGGCCGTGGATGAAGGCAGTCTGGTCAGTGAGGAGAATGGGGTTGGAGAAGATTAGGCTTCACCCGGGGGTCATTTTGTTCCCAGAGTGGGCCTGAGCCCGTCGGCCTCAGTATTGTAAAAGGGAAAGGTCAGGTCCAATGACCAGGCTAAGCCTATTAAACGACCCGCACCGCTTCTTCCTTGAAACCTGACTGCGCTTTCTCTTAACTACCGAGCAGGGGAAAAATCAGCTTTGAACAGCTGAGGTCGGCCATATCCTGAGACCACAGCTAATTGAAAAGAGTGTGTACTCGTACAAAAGCATTGCATTCCAGCGTCTTTATAACATCTGACAGTGATTCTGTGTTGCATGTTTCATTTTTTTTTTTTTTTTTTAAAGTACCGCTAATTATTTTTGCAGAGTCCTCCAGTTGGTATGCTGTGCAGTGTGTGCGCTAGGCTGCCGGAGGTTTTCCCTCTGACAGATCCTACCAGTGTCGAACAGATCCTCGCATTTATATCCTCTCAGTACTAAATGCTTATGCGCCGCATTCATAAGGTCGTCTGAGCCCCAACACACTCCCATAAGTCTCCTTTAGCTGTAGTGATGGCTGGTGTCAGGGATGTCTGCTGAATGAAAGGAAACACAGGCAGATAGCGTTTGATCCGTGATGGAGATGGGTCCACATAGGAGTAGAGCTAGTGATTAATAATGGTGCATCTGGGTAAAAAGGATGTCATCCCCTGGACGTCTAATGAAAGCTCTTGAACGTATCTGTGAGAGGCGATATGTTGACAGTGGATGATGCAAATGAGGCTAAATGTGAGAGGAAACCTGAAATGAATCACCCCGCTGGCTCTGTGGCGTTCGCGGGAGCGTGCGTGCGTGCACGGGCGGGCGTATGTGCCCCGACTAGCAGCCAGCCGTTTACGCCGTACAAAGCTCGGTGTGACACTCTCCCTCCTTTGTCTCAAACTGCTAACTGTATTTAATTTCACATCTTATCGGGCCGGGCTTTGTCTGTCTGTGAGTCTCTGCACAGTGGAGGCGACCCCCGGAGATAAACTCTGTCAGGCTCTGGGGTGATTTATTAAATTCTGATTTCTGTGAAGGACTTTAATGTCGAGGGGGTGGGAAGAGCGGGAGAGGGAGGGGGGGCGGTGGTGGTTGGGGTGTTTGCGGGGGGGGGTGGGGGAGAAAATATGTCGCAGGTGTCTCTGCCAGCTCCGGGCACTGTTCTCTCTCCATTACCAGCATTGTTAGGTATATAGAGGCAGGAGAAAAGAGAGAAGTAGGAATCTATGCTGAATTTCCTGTCTTTGTTGTGGCAGTGGGCTTGTTTTTTCCCTCTGTTCTAGGCCAGAACAGTGGTATCAAATCACACTTGTTTGGACTGGTGATAGCGAGCGGAGTGTCGAACGTGGGTCATTTTCATCGAGGGCTCGACCCGGCTGGGGTTAACGGTTATATTTTCATGGTAATCTTCCTCACGACACCTGAACAGGGCTCTAGCCCTCTATCCAAATCTATTAGGTAAATCCTTTGACCCTGTCGGCCTCCTTATCCCCCCCTGATATTTGAATAAAGCCTGATGTCAAGAGTTGTGTGACATTTTTTGACAAGTTCAGCAGATTTTACGGGGCAACTATTAAAGCCTACCTGGACCCAGTGCTTCAATTTAAAAACCTTTCCTTAAGCACACCTCGTGGGTCAATTGTGGCTGAGCCGAAGCTCAACACGTTAATTTTAATATCATTTTATTCATCTCAAATGCATCAGCTCCTCCCCCTTGAAATCTCTTTTCCATTTCTCTTTCATATCACCTTAATCTAAATTGATGTGTTATCATACATGGATCTTGGAGGAGGGGATCAAATAATGACTGTCAGTGGTGCAGGGTGAACTGTGTTTTTGAACATAATTTGGTCCTCTACATTATAAAATACCCTTTAAAGCTAAGTCACAAGGTGCTTTTCATATGACCCTTCCCTTTTAGAGAATTGTTTTTTTTTCCTAAAGGGCGAGCAGGGCTGTAAAAGTGACGCGTTGCTTCCTCTGATATCCATGAAGCAGTTTGATCAAAAGGCAATATTGGTGAGGGGCTCTGCTGGTTCCTGTCTCCTACATGTTGCCTCCCAGAGGGGTCTTTCCTCTGTGACACCTCGATTCTGTAAAGCAATGAGTGCATGATAAAGAGTTGTGGATTCCATATATTTATTTATTGCTGGTATTGAAGAAGTTAATAGAAGCCTGTGGGCCGTGATGCGTGAAGGGCTGCATGGGACAGGACTTCTCGTCTTAGATGCAGAAGTACAGAAAGCCAGGCCGAACGCATACATCAAACCCCACAGACGTGCGCGTGCACAGCTACCCACACACACCCGACGATGCTCTATATCAAATAGTTTACCCCCTCTCTTTCTTTCTCTTCCCATTTTTCTTTTCAAACCAGGGCGTCTCCCACTCTCGGTAGCTATTAAATCAAACCTAGAAGATGAGTTTGCAAAGCCAGATGCTCTCTACAATCCTACTTGTACTTCTACAGAACTAAACACTCAGAGCTCAGCAGGCCCCCCGCAAAAAAAAAAAAAAAAAAAAAGCTCAACAAGATCAGTTTAAATACACTTTCCGTCATGCAGAAGCAGAGTTTGTTTGACCTAGTATGCAAACCCTGGTTAGCAGGTTTGATTGAGTGGGGCCGGGGATCTTAGGGCCGGCTCCTCTGATACCTACGTCTCCCTGTCTCTATTGTTCTCTGCAAGTCAGCATCTTTTGTCTTTGCCACTGATTTGTCTTTTGATCTGTGCGAGTGATTTATCTGCATGGAATCGTTTTTCTCTCTGTTCCCCCTCAGGAAATTTGGAATGAGGCTGGCCTAACCTTGCCAGGGCCAAACAAAGCCCGAGAGCTGATCTCATGTATTTTGATGCTGTTTGTGAAAACGACACACACACACACACTCATACACACTCTCACACACACACACACACACACTCACACTTACTCTCTCTCTCACACTCACACACACACACACACACACACACACACACACACACACACACACACACAGCTCAGACTTTGAGAGGGATGAAAAAAAAGAGAAAAAAGCACCCTGATGGTGTCCGTTGTTTTGTGTTTTCCTCCAACAGATGTAAGTACCTCGAGCACAATTTCCATTTGGAAGTGACATGTTTTTCGAAATTATTAAATGGCAGTAAGTGGAATAAAGTGGATACTTCTCATGCCGGCCGCTAAACCGCTCTACACAGAGACCCTCAGTGAGCGTAAACTCTGCTCGCGGTGGCCGAGATCGCCAGGTAGGGCTGATGGAATGGGGACCCTGATGTCTTCCGACAGTTTTCCCTCTGTTTGCCTGGTTAAAAAACGCCAGAGGTTGGGGGAATCGGAGTTGACGACCCAGAGGGGATTGGAGCTGTTTGCCTTGTGTGTGTTTTTTTTTTTTTTTTTTTTTTTGGTTTTGTTTTTTTTTTTTTTTCCACCCACCCTCATGTGCAGCTGTTGTAGCCTCCTCCCTCCTCCTACCAGCTGCCAGAGAGAGAGGGAGACACACACATAGAAAGAAAGAGAGAGAAAGGGAAAGAGAGCCTTAGTGAGAGGGATGGGGTAGGGTGTGTGTGTGTGTGTGTGTGTTGGGGGGGGGGGGGTAAACACAAGCACTCAACACCTGCTGCCCGGTGAAGAGAAAAGGTGTGTGCAAGAGAGAAGGAGCGGGTGTGGTGGTTGGGGGGGGGTGGCGTGCAGAGATAGGTGGTTAGTGAGAGGCGGCATGAGTACAAAAGCCTTAGAATGTGTTAATGTGGGAGTGTGGATTGTAAAAAAAAACAAAGATTAGAGGAGAGACAGGTGGGGGACATGCAGGTAGGCTACAGTATCACACTCCAAACCTTTAGTATTCTAAAGGCTCCCTCATGTTCAGAGTCTGGCTATCTTCAGTTGTAATCTTTGAAAAATATAAATAGATATCTTTGTTCCAAAGGCAGGCGTCTCATTGCTCCAGATGTTTGCGTGCTTTGATCAAAACATTGTTTTGGGGTTGAGGCCCAGCATGTTTGCCTGAGATCTCAGAGAGAGGAAACTTTTCCTTTGCAGCGCTAATTATTTTTCCATCACCGCTCCGTCGCCAGTGAGAGCTCCTCATGTCCACCTCGCCTTTCAGGCAGCAAATAGAGCACGTACCACTAGGAAAGCATGAAACTGTTGTGAGCGTGTTTGCACAATTAATGTTGCGGAGATAGCTTTCTTTTCTTCAACAACTTGCCTGCGAATTTAACAAATACTGCGGTGTGATACCATTCAGACATTAACGATAAGATCGGCGCTGAAAGTTTGTGCATGCAAAGGTATTTGATTCCTGTCCAAAATATGCATATGCATTTAAATCAAATGAAGTAAGCAATCTTTTTGATCAGCCATTTTCTCTGTATCAGAGAAGTGCAGAGCCCCCCCCCTCCCACCACCCTTGTTCCGTTTGGGACTGAATTGTCAATTGGCTGACATTATCTAAACAAGAAATATTAAAACTAATTAAAGAAATGTCTCTGTAAAATCTTGATAAGGCTGAGGTTTCTTTTTTTCTTTCTTTCTTTCTGACTGCTGCACTGTGCTCTGTTAGGAGACTTGCCACAGGCTTGTCTGAGCAGAGGAAGTTATGAAACTCCTGCTGCCATATCATTTGCACAAGGAAGTTTCAGCCTGTTCCTCTGGCTCTGTTGACTGGAGTCCATAAAACAGCTTTATTAAAAATGACACCATTCCATGTATTTGCTCAGTGGCTGCTCATCTAGATTAGGTCACATGTTGCTGTGTAGTGTGGCCAACAATAGCCAGAGTTTTATGACAGATAGCAGCTGTCTGGGCTGAATGCATGGCAATAACATATTGCATACTGTACATCTCTGAATCTGCTCCCTCCTAATCAAGATAATCTGTTTCTGTTTTCAACAGAAAACTGTCTCGACCACAATTCAAAAGCAAGTCAGTGCTGTTCAAATTTCCTGTAACCAACTGCACAGGATAGTAAATCATGAAGCTGAAGTGACATGGCAAACGCTGCACCAACTCAACAGAATTTGAGGCTTGTTCTGCAGAAATTGATGTAACACTGTTACTTTGTATTGCAC
Organism: Istiophorus platypterus; assembly: GCA_016859345.1. Taxonomy (NCBI): domain Eukaryota; kingdom Metazoa; phylum Chordata; class Actinopteri; order Istiophoriformes; family Istiophoridae; genus Istiophorus; species Istiophorus platypterus. The sequence continues at coordinate 8,338,554 of CM029122.1, read as the reverse complement.
AAGCTGAATACTTGAGTTAAATACTTCAATGGGGAAATAGCCCCGTGTTTCTCAACCCAAGTACAGTTTCATCTTGATAAAAGGCCTAAAAATCTGTACAATCGAGATAACGCAGAGCATATCGAGTGTCTGCAATGTATGTTTGTGTGCGCTTTCAGGGAGTGCTTGTGCGTGCATGCCCATGGATGTATAACACAACACCACAGAGGGAACACAGAAAGGGAGGGGTGAGCATTCAGAATTATGTTATGGCTGCCTCCTGTTTAGCTTTTCCCAGAGCCCCAGGCGACTGGAAAGCATCAAGGACACCTGGGTGCGACTTTATTAAAGTATGAAATGAGAGGTCAGTGACGCGACGGTCCCACACATGACATCCTGCTGCTGGCCCTTTCTTCCCTGCCTCCTCCCCTCAGCCCAGGGCTCTGATGACTCCTCTATGAAAGTCTGTTTCATTAATCCCCCTGAGGGACCCCTCAACTGCTCTTTCTGCCGCTGATACAAATTTAATTCCTGATAGGTCTGTTAGATGGAAGCCGCGTCTATCAAGGCTTTTAATTAATGTGGCACTACTCTCGGTGTATCGCAGTGTTTATCTGAAATTCATGACCAGGGTGAGGACGGACGGGATTGTTCAAAGATGGCTTGTTTTCCCTTTTTGGTTGAAATGTGAATTTTAATTAGACACGGTTGTTACTCTGAGGGGTTGTAAAAGGGGGACTCTGGGCTTGTTACAAGGAGGCATGTGCGCGCATTGCATGTGTTCGTGTGTGTGTGCGCGTGTGTGTGTGTGTGTGTGTGTGTGTGAGTGCGTGCGCGCATAGGCCCGTGCGAGGTTTTTATCTGTTCACTTACTGTCACACCTTTCCGAGGTGTTTATTTTTCCTTATTAATGCCCCACTATTTTGAAGGAAAACAATGTTGTGAATAGGTTCAGGAAACTTCCTACAAAAGTGCAGGTGACTGAATTCTTTGGGCTTCGCTGTAATCCAGGGCCTGACAATGGGCTGGCCCCGACAACTGTTTGTATTGGCAGGCTATTTCCAGCCTAATAGCTGTACAGTATCATTGTCAGCCCCTTATCATGGCAGGCACAGCCCTTTTTGACACACTGACACCTCAATGGTGTATGTGTTGTGTGTATCTGTGTGTATGTTTGGTGCACTTGTTTGAATGCATACACTTATGCTGGCAAATTATTAATATATAATATATATTATTATTATTAATGTACATGCATAGTTTTTATTTATGTCAAGCAGTTTGTCTGAGAGGAATATTGAGGTGACGAGGCTCAATAACCCCCTTTGTTTTTGTTTTTTACCCCTCATTAGCAGGCTGGCCCCTCAGTGTTAGAGAGAAAGTGTCAGAGAAAGGAGAGATCATGAAAAGCCCATCTCCGGCTGTATCCTGACTCTCTAATAGCGAGGACAGTGCCTTGAGATGGTTGTGATGGAAGATTATCATTTGCGCGGCGCACTTGTTAGTACCGTCCTTATCCCTGAATCTCATTCGTGCTGAGGCTAATTTGTATGCCGTCCTTAATGGTTGTGTTTGGGTTAGTTCTGAGTAGCACAAAGCCTTTAATTGTGAGGTTTAACATTTTGCAATTAAAATCTCCCCTCATTGCTCTGAGGAATGAATGAGCCGTCTTTGATGTGCTTTAATCAGCCAAGATGTATTGTAGTTTAAGAAGCATAAAGATGCCAGATACATTTCTGATTTTAAATTGACACACTCTTCCACCTTTGAAGATGACAGTTTTTTTTTTTTTTTTCCTTTTGCCCCGCTGGCTTAAAGCAGCGAAAGCTCAGTCCCTTGAACCCCACTGTCAGATTCTGGGGCACAGATCTCTATCTCCCATTCTAAAGTGGCCAAACAGGATTAGGAAGAGGAGCGCTTCTATTTCACCAGGACCAAGGAAGCGTACACAATGATTCACCAGAGCTTGACTAAAGATCTTAGATGCATACTGTGACTGTATCAGCTGTTGTTTTCTCACCTGTTAGAGGGGCTTTTAGATATCCTCTGCAGAGACATGCTGATGTGATCAAAAGAGCATTTTTAAAAAGCACACTCCAGTACAAAATCTTATTTAGATGTTTCGATTTTCTTTCTGTTTTCTTTTTTTTTTTTTTATTGCTAATTTCTGTTGCACCATTAGCAAATGCTGTAGAATGTAGATTATTGCACCTCTCTCCAGAGGTATCCTTGTTTTGCTGTATTGTTGTTGAACAAAAAAACCTCATTAAGATCAGAGGGAAAAAAGAAAAAAGATATTCTTATTGGTGGAAAAAAAAAAAGGAAAAAGGTGGTAGTTTGATGAAGGCTGATTGGGAGCATCTGGAGGCTGTTTTCGGAGGATGTACCCTTAGTGAGCAACCCTGGCATTTAAGTATGGCCTGCTCCTAGAAACTAAAAATCTCCCAGCAAGCAAATTAACGGGAGCAGGGATTTGGTAATAATGGAGGTTCTCGGCTTTTGTTTCACCGTGACAGATGGACAGTGTGTGCTCAAATTGAATTTGGCTTTAATTGCATTGTGGCGTTTATAATTTATCTGCTCCACGGATTTTGTTTACAGGTTTATGGGGTCTTGAAATGCATGTTTGTTCTCGCTTGCTCTCTTCCTACTTTCCCCCCTCTCTGCGTGCGAGCGTCCGCGTGCGCATGTCGGCCAGATCCTTTTTCATCCTCCACTACAGCAGGATAAAGGACACTGTAATTCTCTGAGAGTGTGGTGTTCATTACCGTAGCAGTTTGCCCTCCAGGGTGAATGTGTTCAATAAGCGAGATTGTCTTTTTTCCAATATACACTTAAACGGTATAAGATTGCAAATGTAAGCTCTGTAGTGCCCGTCTGCTCCAATGCTCAATGTTCCAATCATTTGGATCACTTGGATAGGTGAACACAATATAATCAAATATCTCTCCTTTTGAATAACTCCTGCACATGCACACAAGGACATGTATGTTAGCAGACAAGAGGGGCACACTGGCGCACACGCACACACACGAACATATATGCACACAAACAGATCCATTTAGTTGCCTCGTACATGAGAAAAGAGCCTACTTGAGTTTTGATTTTTTTTTTTTTTTTTCTCCTGAGTGCCTGTGTAATTCTGCATACGTTAGAGTGCTTCTGTATCCAGGTAGGTTGCTTCTATCCTTTCATTCGAACGGGAGGCAGATACTTGAGAAGCAGGAAAAAAAGGCTTATTTGTATTTCTCGAGAAAAAGACTAAGCATAATATAGCTAGTCCGAAATGCTGAGCCTGACAAGCTACTCCGCGATACAGTGATTACTCAGATCTCATTCTGAACACGAATGTAAGCCAGTGCTTTGTCTCATTAATTTGTGCAGTATTTTAGCTTTCTTTTTCTCTTTCTTTTTTTTTTTTTTCCTTTGCGCAGACCTCCCGCAGCATCTCGCAGTGGTGATAAAGATTATATGCTTGTCTCCTGCTCCATCTAGCTCTTCTCTCCTCTCCTTATCCTAGCCTCTGCCACCCTCTAATTGATGCACCCCTGCCAATTTACACTTCAGCCCTGGCTCTGACCCCTATTAACTACCTGGCCTCACTCTCCCTGGGAAATCACTGTGTTCAGGGAGAATCCTCCACCCCCAATCAACTCCTCTTAAAGACTGCTGCTAAACACATTTTCATACTCAGCTCAGCGAGAGAACTCCACTTCACACTCCCGCCAACTTTTATCTGGATGAGTGAAAAGGATGAGCTGTGCTGTTTCCCCCCGCTAAACACAGTGTGGGACACTACAGCATCCTTATCTCTGGCGAGCCTCGGGGTCATTTGACAAAGGTTATTTATTTATTTAGGTTTTTTTTTCTTCTTCCCTGTCCTCAGATTACTGTCCTAGTAACACTGCACCAGCCACTTGTCATTGTCTGTTTTTTGCTTGTCCTAGATCGGGAGTATTTTGAGGAATGTCCGCTCTGTTCTCTGTACGTGTCCCAGAAGCCAGCCCATGTGGGTTGTGAGAAAGAAAAGGAGAAAGCGATCTGCGCGCTTCAGCAGCATCCAAGCTATGTGTCTCTATCAGCTATGGCTTATTTGTGATGGGCTTAGCCTGGCATTCCCGGGTTTCACTTGACCTGATGTTATGTCATCATGAACGTTCTCCAGGGGTCCAGACTCTGCGCTGATTAAAGGACAGCAGATAATCATGTGCGTGCACTTGTGTGTATGAGCTGATCGTCCATGTTTATATTTAGATAATGTGGCCAACTGAAGTCGACATATTTAGAATAGGAATTGCTGGGATGGGGACACTTCAGAGGGGTAAGTCACGTAGTTATATTTTTGCAGCAGACATGGTATGTGTACAAGGTAATGAAGTAAGGGATAATTCTGTGTTCTTTATTAACAGTAATCACAAAGCAGCCGGAGCGTGAAAAATGAATTTGTTTCTTGCAATGCAGAACAGTTTCAGAACACACACAGCAAACTTATTAATTATACAACGCTGTTGAACTAGCAGAATAATATTTTTAAATGCTGTCATGTTTTGTCTGCTTAATTGTAAGGTATTGCGCATGGTTTCTTCCCATTAAGGTTGAAGAGAGAGAGGAACCTGGCAGTTAGTTTTACCCCCCCCAGCCCCACTGAGTAGCATTGCGGCTGTTTAGCCGCTTTTCTCTGGGCAAATTGTTTTTGTGACCCATGGAATGTTAGAGGAAATGCTTCTTTCTCATTGGCGGTCCCCCGGGTGTGGAGGCCATGGCCCCTGTCATCGGCCTCAGTGCACACACAGACACACGCACACACACAGGATCACTCTTATGGCGGAGGAAAGCAATCCACCACAGGAGAGGGACCTCCGGGCCTTTTTATAGCACCAATACCCCCCCCCCCCCCTCCCAGACTCCCAGACGTGACATCACAACAAGCAGAGATCATATTCAGTGGGATCGTCATAACCTCACACGCACATGTGGATTGGTACTCGCATTATCTCTTTTGATGTCTTTCTAGGTTCTCATTGTCCCCGTCTTCCTTTCTTTTTCGTGTAGCTTTCAGTTTGTGTACAGCTATCGTTAATTAACCCTTGCTTTGCAGAAATAGACACCAGATAGCATTATTATTTTTTCAACTCCCTAAAAGAGAAGTTAAAAAGTAATCATAAACCAGTCCCAAATCGAAAAGGATTTCCCTAGAATGTGCAGCGAAATATGCTCCTCAGATCAATTAAGTGTTTACAGCCTGTAAGAATAAGCAGCACAATAGAGAAGCTGTCTCTTCTGGACCCCGGAGGGTACCGTAGCAATGTTTCATTAAGTGCACTCACTCCTGTGGCCCCTATAAACACACATTAATTAAGGCACACAGAAACACAGTCTCTGAGCTTGCACTATGGTAATGATGATATGACCTCAAAAGGAGAGGTGCACTAGGGGTCAAGGAATAAAAGCAGGGAGCGTTTAATGCCAGAGCTTGGCTGATCTGCAGAAACACGGTCTTAACTGGTCCAATTCAAATTAGGCCAAGATTTGCTTAATTGGCTGATTTAGATGTGCATGAATGTAGATTCATTTCCAACAATGAGTATATCTAGGGTGTGTTTTCTTCTCCCATAAAAATAATGATGAGGGTCAAGATGACATTTTTCTGTGTGTCAGCAGTAAACGCCTGATAAAAAGATTGACATGCACTAGCAAAATGACCTAATAATTATAATGTTGTGTGCTGTTGTATTTTCATATAAAACTCGAAAAGTTTACTATCCACGATACTGAATAGTAAACTGAACATATATTCTTTGACATGTTATTGTGTGAGATTGAAGTTTTCCAGAAACGAGAGCTGTATTTTAAATCCTGATACCAAAACTTACCCCGCAGACATGCTGCAGCTGACCCAAGATCAGCCCTCGCTCATCCCTCAAATCATTTTAGTTTCAATAGCAGTCACCTCCCATAGACGGCTTAGGTAGATTTGTCAGTGGCAAATGGGTGTCATCAATATGATTCCAAACATTGACATTTTCTTTGGTGGGCTAAGTGGAAAGTCCCATCCCATCCTCTCAAGATCTGCAGCTAGAGGCCAGGGGGCTGGTATCCATCTTCGTAACAGTGACTATGTTGGAGGAGGAGGTGAAGGAAGAGGAGGCGAAGAGATGGAGGGGAGGGAGGCAGCATGTCAATGAGCCTGCCCAGTGTCACTGAGCACCACACAGAACCGCCATCTGGAGAATCAAAGACTCCTACCATCTGGCTGCCTCACCCTACTCTCTACCCCCACAGAATAAGAATCAACCAGATAGTACTTTGCCTGTAACACTCCTTGGCCTTTTGCAGAACAAAAGTCAGGTAAAACTGCATTCAATTAAAAAATACAAACCAAAACAAGCGACAAAAAAAAAATGCCTCTCGACATTCATAGACATGTTTAAAGAAAAGAAGTTTTTAATTTGTTGTGTGTGCACCTTTTTCGGGAGGGGTGGGAGGATAGAATTGACCCTCATTCGTCAAGCCATCGTATGTTAAAATCAGACTTTAAAATGAACATATGCTCATTCTACTGCCAAACTTGATATTTACTAATTCTGTCTTTGTCTTACGCTTTTAATCAGTCTCACATCTGCTCAGAAAACCCATGATCACTGTTCAGAGCTAAATTATAAATTTGAATTATGCATAGAAAAGTTTTGGAATAAGAGTATTTAAAATTGCAACTATGCTTTGTTACCAAGAATGACAATTTTTCTAATCGTATTTCAGTTTTGAAATTTCATATCAAATGCTAATTCGCCAATAATTTACTAAATTCTTTTTCTAGACCAATGCCTTCCAGATGTGCGTAATTTAAGGGGTTGCAGTCTGTGAATGACTCTGGACAGTTCTGAAATTGAAGCAATGTCCGAGCATCATTTGACTGTAGATTCTTTCCTCTCTTCGAGGATGCTTTTGTCCTTAATTGTTTTTAGATATTAAAGCTGTCAGAGATCTGCTACAAAGCGTAATGTAAGGAGAACTTAAAGCTTAAAGGAGTCTTTTAACATTGAACCGGTCTTGCTGAGTGGGCCCTCGAAGCCTTGATTTAAATTATGTATGCGCTGTAAGTATGTATTTGAGAGGAAAGTGTGGGGCGATGAGGAGGTATGAACGGCGAGAAGTCGCCAGCCATATTCCAAAATGCCATCTCTGTGTTGCTGAGGTACCATTGTTTACAGGGCTTTGATGGAGAGGTGCCCTGATCGCCACTAGCTGTTTCTCTCTCTCTCTCTTTTTCTTCCCCCCTCTTAGTTTGAGAGAAATCTCCTGACGCTGTAAAATGGGCAATGATGACATATGTGGATGCAGGCCTGTTCATATCTTTGTGGGGCCTTTAGGGAAATAAATATCTGAGAACATTCAGTGAAATGAAGCTCACTCAATAAATCACCATGACACAATAAACACTTCTGGCACATGAGCAACCCCCCCCCCCCCAACACTACCCACCATCCCATGGTGCCCAGCCCCCTCACACACATACACACAAACACACACACACGTACACACATTCGCCCCTCTCAGACGCCACCTACCTCTCCCCGCCTCTTCTTGTGCTACCAAATGGTGCCTCCCCACAGGCCAGTAAATCAAATCCCAGCACAAATACAGTGGGAATTTATTTGGAATGGGCTTTTGTTCTCTTTAACGCCTGATTGTTAGGCCGACTAGGTCGCATGATAAATTTTGAGCAGGTTGTTTCTGTGCAATAGCTGTGTGTTTGCTGCCCCATGTACCTAACATGAATCATACTGCCTTTAAACTCCACTCCTTTGACCATTTACACCCAGTGTAGATAATAGCTATTTAACTGGGAAAAAAACATAAAGGAAATTGCCTCACAAAATCTATCTTTTCCTCAATATTGCCAGTCTGTCCATCTCCAGATAAGATGGCGGTGCTTGACATCAGTCATCGAGCATCTTTACACACACCTGTTTTCAGGTGCATTTTCAATTTGCACGTGGAAAATGGAGAAGAAACGCTTGAAGTCTGGGGAAAAAAAAAAAAAAAGTTGAAATATCGGAAGAAGTTACTGCGCTCAGCTGAGGCGGAAAAGTTGCTGTATTGATAAAAGCAAAATGTGAATAAGAGCAAATGGAAAAAGACCATGTGAATTAATCATGATGTTCATGAAGCACGTGACTTAAACATCCACTGAGGCTTCTGTTTCACTAAAGAGGGGAAAAAAAAGAAAACCCCACATCAGATCTGTGCGGAGCCATAAGCAGACTGTAACCTTCTGTCAAACAGAAATGCATTATTTGCGCGTTGTTTTCCTCATTGTTTTTCGTTCCTTTGAGGTCCAGTCTGCGCTCTTTAAATCACACCGTCTCATTGCACCCTCTTCATCAGCAATAGTGCAGTGGCACCTTAATGTAGAATACACATACATTTATTTCTTTTGATATTTTTCTGAATATTTTCTTTGAAATTCATCGCGAACTTGCCTATAGAAACAAGAAAAGTTATAGTTAAACTAGTCAGAAGGACGATTATAGTACATTAAATGTACTATTTTTTTTTTTCTTAAATGAAAGGAATTAGTGAATGGAAAATAGTCAAAGACTGTTTGTTTGGTTGTTGTGCTATTAACAAAGAGGCCCTAGACCTCCTGAGTGACACTGTGAGAAAGATGGAGGGCTCAGCTTTTCCCTTGGCTCATAAACGCCCAGTCAGTCTCCTATGGCACCTGCTGTTTATGCAGAGGTAATATAAGCAGTAATAGAACAGACTAATTGGTTTATCAGTGTTTGCTATGGTAACCAGCATGGAAACAGTCCCTTAAACGATTATGTTTTAAAACTGCTGGACTGGATATATTTTATCTATGGGCACCGTGGATATTATTGCTCACTGTTATAAATGGCACATAGTTAGTACACGGAGAGAATGACATTGTTTACACTAGGCCTCATGCGGTGAATCTGTCCAGTGTAAGGTAATCTGCAGTAATAAGCGCCATTTGTTTTGTTTAGCTTTTAAGCTGAGGGAGAGAGGAAGGGAGAGGGGGAGAGCGCAAAAAAAAAAAAAATCTCATTTCAAATCCTAGCCACCTTCTTATCTCTATTTGTTCAGTTGTTTTTAATGCCACATACTGAAAGAATTTCAATGGCTGTTTTGCCATGAAGTCATTTGTTATCCTTCAGCGGGCTTTCGTCTCCCTATTGTGTGACAGCCCCCGAGTGCTTGAATCCTCCAGATGGAGCAGGTCAGACACACACGGACTCACTCACTTACATGCAGAAGGACACACAGAGACACGCACACACACACAAAAACACACACAAAAACACACGCACAATCACAGACACGTCTGCACACTTTCTTTTTCAGTGCTTGACATAGATCTACTTGCCTTGTGACATATACGGAAATGATAATGTCATTTTTGGCAATTTGTCTTTTCCCCCCCTGCTTTTCTGTTGGTTGGAAATGTGGCTGTTAAGAGCCTGGCTGGCAGTTATACAGCTCATGTCATGTTTACAAACAGTCCAAATGAAAATGTTTCACAACAGTGTTCTCATTTTACTCATATTGTTGGTTGGCCTGTTATTCACTTACAGATTTTCCCTCCAAAAAGAACAGATGCATCTGCTTTGTCTTATTTGGCAATTGCACTCATCTAAGGAGTTATGCCCAAAAAGAAAAACCCAATGTGATGGTCTTTATTCTGGAGATGAAACACATTATGGTTCATCTTGTTTACTTTGTAAATACAGTTAATAAGTTAGACTTTCGGAAAAAGTAGGTTTCCTTTTTCATTATACTGACTTTTTCTCTTGTCCCCCCCCAACCCTTTTTTCTCTTTTTTTTCTATGTGGTGCCCTGCTCCATTCCCGTGTGGATCTCCTGATGTACAGGTTAGTAAAGTACTCGTAACCACACCTACACTTAATCATCAGATGTATCATTGTTCATATCTTTATTATCACGCTCTTAAAGTAACTATTAGTTTTTATTCATTTTTTAAAAAATGTATCGAGCCAAAGATATTTTTCTTCGAAAATCTGTCACCTAATTTTTAAACTGACAACTTATTCCACACTTTTTCATATACCACTCGAAAAAAAAATCACTAAACACTAACTTTGTAATATAATAATAAGAGACAGATGGCATGTAAGTGTACAGTTTCATTTTTCATTTTTTTTTTTTTTTTTTTGCATGAGAGACAGTATAAAGCAGAGGTCTGGGGAAAATTACAATAACATTTCTTACATGAAAACAACAGGTGCAATTCAGTGATCGTTCACTTTCACTTGCCAGCGATGGTAATAAAGGTAAGAGTGGGTTCCATAACAAGTAGAACGTAATAACCCTAACAGCCATCCTTAAATGATTTGATTGACTCACGCTACACCTCATCACTCTATTTTAAACCTAATGGAGTCTGGGTATAATTTGACCAAGCCCTTGATTGACAGCCCCTTTCTCTATCTCAACAGTAACCCCTGACGATGTACATTAGAGTCGGATTAAAGCGAGGTGCTAACGCATATTAAAAAATTAAGCCAAGCCAGTGGACTGGCAAAGCTCCCTTTTTTTTTTTCCTCACCCCCTTTTTCTTTCTTTTTTTTTTTTTCCTGCTCCACGCACCTCCTTTTGGACGGCCCGGCATTAAAATTTCAATGCCGTCGAGTCGCGATAGGGACTTGTTAATACAGCTGCAACTTGCCCTTGTGGAGGAAATCAAATGACACAGTGCAGCAGGCCACAGTGAAAGGACTGATGGGACATTATACCGCTTACACAGAGCCTCGCAGGAAGAAGAAGAAGAAGAAGAAGAAAAAAAAGAAAAGGGAGGCGAGGATACGACATCAAATACGACAATGTAGCCTTCATAACTAGGTGCTTAATTTGTCAAAATGCCTCATTTTTGTCTAGGGCATATTTTACAGTGCCTCGAGCCCTTGGCATATTTAAGAGGACCATGGTGGTTTTTCCTCCGGCAGGATACCAGGCTTATTGTACTGCTTCGGCTGCTGTAAATAGTAGTAAATCTTTAGTGTTGCATTTATTCTAGCATGACACCAAAGCTTCCCACTCAAAATGATTTAATGCAACTTATTTGATTCTGCTTCCCTTCATTTGGGGATTTTGTGAAGAGCCCGGTTTGAAGACAATGTACTAACAAAAGATTGTTTTAACAGCTGCGCGTCTTTGATTACACACTTCTTTGAAGTATCACTTTAACTTAGCCTTTGAACTTGGATAGAGATCAGAAATGAATCTAGCTCCTTTTTGATGTAAGAGGAGGGGATTTTATTGTCGAAATGTTCGTAAACTGCCTCCGACCGTTTAGGGAACAAGCTCGGTGTTGATTTTTAAATTGAGGCAGGGGGAGGGAGGGAGGGAGGCTCGGGGGCTGAGGTGGAGGAAAGGAGGGGAGGGCGCCGGTCTCGTGCTCATGTGCGCCAGGTGACGGGGGCGAGGGGGAGCGAACGGCGCGGGTTCGGCCCCGAACGGGGGGAGCGTTTCTTGGGTCTCGGTCCTCAAGTTGCTCCGAAGTCTCGAGCTCCTCCGCGTTTGCTTGCGTGGCTCATTAGGACAATATGCCATCCATATGTTTCACTAAATGATCGTTATATCAGTTTTCCCACTTGTAAAAGCGTCGTACGTGCGCAGAATCCGACGAGTTGAACCTTCCCGTAACAGTTATACTTAATCTGCTTGTTGCTTTTGACAGCAGTAATAATGTGCATTTGAGGTACTTTGTTGTTTTGGACAAAACTCAAATTCTATTAAAGGATTAAGTAATTGAACACTAATCTAAAGGACTTGAGGTTTCTGTTCTTTGGTAATGCCTTTAATCTTGGCACAGTTTTAGAAAAGGCAGTGAATTACTGAGTCACTGAGGGAAAAGCAGATTAGTTCAATTTCATGTATTTTAGGGGAGAACTACACTAGCTTAGATGGATTACTGTTGAATCAGTGAAATAAAATGTAATGAAGCAAAAATGGATCTATTTGCGTGAAGATGCAGCTGTATCAACTTTCTCTTCGTATATTGACAGGAAGAAGTGAATCGTGGGAATTACTTGAGGCGTCTGCACCGTCCCACATTTGTATTTTTTTTTTTACAATTGCAGCCACGGCAATGTGATATTTTGTCGAAAAATTAAAATGAAATTCGATGAATTTGGATCACGAAATCCCCGAACTACAAAATTTCACACAATACCAAATTTAGAAATATAATGTGCTATCAGCTGTAGGCCATTGTATCATTTTTTTTTTTTCATCATTTTCAAATTAATCATGCTCCAGATCCACTCCTATTGTTCGATTTTACTGTTACCAGTAACAATAAGGAAACAAAAGTTGAAGAAATTGCTTGCCCTACATCTGTCATTGTCATTGAGAGACTGTTCATAATACTTTATTTATATGCTGCTCTGGAGATATGTGGTTTCTGTTGTAAATGTTCATTGATTCAAGGGCAGACAAATATACCCCCAACACCCTACGTGACCCACATAGAGCAGTACTGCGGTTCGCCATCCATTAAAATAACACGATAGATACAAATAAACTATACTCTATATTTCGTTATCCTTGTAGCTAACTCAAATTACATTTTGAATGCCGTCCATTCAATCTCAGCTCGTCTTTTGTGCTTTCTTTGATATAAATAGACAGACATTCAGGGGTCTGAAGAGTGGAAGTTAGAAGAATAAAAAAAGGAAGAGGAAATTTAGATATTTTTAAATGATGTCCTACATTTTGTCAGCTAAAATCAGGATATTGCCTGAGCGGGGAGAAGCCATGTTCTTCAGTTGTCAAAAGGCAGTAAGTAATGATTAAAATAGCAGTGTGAAACGCGGGGAGATTAAAGTGATGCTAATGATAAGTGAGAGAAGAAAAGGGCAAGCTATATTTTAATTCCTGGGAGAATGGTTAATGACTTCTATTGCCTGAGATTAAACTAAACCTGTCTCATCAGCTTTTTCTGCTCGCTGAGGAAAAAAAAAAGCCCCCTGCACTTTAATTTATTAAACTCTTTTAAGGAAGCACATTGATCTACATAGGTTAAACTTTCAAAATTTGGGCAAAAAAGACGCCCCATAAAGCTGTCATGCAGGGCAAAGCTGTTGAGTTGCTCAAGGCACACTATAAAGAATTCATTATCTCCAAACTGCCACATTTAATCAGAAAATATCAATTATTTAAAAGGGAAGGTTTGCTCCTGTTTAGAACATCAGGTTTTACTGACACACTGGATTATACTGACACACTGAATATATTTTTCTGCTGTCACTGCAGTGGTCCTGGGACTTTTTACATTTTCCATGCCCTTTAAAAAAAAAATAATAATAAAAGAAAATTATACCTTTTGGCTGAGCAAATGTGCATTTGGCCACTGTAAATGGGTCCGTGTAATCGCATCACCAGTATAATATCATCCAACAAGTAAAATATTTATCTCCTATTTTCAGCTTGCTGGAAGGCCTGAGACTTGTGCTGTGAAAATTTTTTCACATGGCATTAGCACGGGAGCACCGGTGACCTCTGTAATGAAATGTATGGCGCTGTTGACATGGCATTACAGCGATTCAACACTGTTCATTAATCTTTGTTTTGCTAGAACCCTTCTGGTATGTCCTTCGCCAAGGTGCGGAGCAATGCCAGAAATTGTAAGGCTCACCACATATTTCTGATGGCAATTAGCATGCATTCCAATCCACTGAGCCCCTCACATAACAGCCCGATCCTTACAGCCGGCCAGAGTCTTTATCAGCACCCGGGTGATAGGAGTCATTGAACATTCTGCTGACAGCAGATTATTTTTGTTTTTATACAGATGTCAGGCTTGAGTAGGTGGTGTTTTCCACTCTTACTGTGGGACTTTGGGCCCCCTCAGACTCTTTCCATTCGCAGAGGACAGAGCAACACAGGCAGAGTAAAGTTTTGACCATTTCTCACTCTTTCTCTCAGCCCCCCCCGCCCGTTTGCCTCAGCCCGTATCTTCCCTCATCTTAACCTCTGTCATTTCAGGTCTGGAAATAGGTCTGATATTTAAAGGCTCGGGTAAAGAGTAACTGTCATCCCTCGGAGGACAAATAACAACACTCATCTGGCGTCGAATCCCGCGTTCCTCCGAAATCTCAGTGGATCTGTCAGCAGGAAGCGGGCATACAATTAACAAGCTTTTTTACCTCCAATATCACAGTTCTGCCAAGTGGGGGAAATATTCATGCAGCCATGAAGGAAAATTCCCACAAATTTCCACAGGAGAGGGAGCCTGTTTTCAAAGTGCCAACTGATGGCCCACGTATTGTCATAGCAGCCGTGATTCTGATCGATATCATCAATGGCCACCGCTGCCGCGCGGGAATTTGATCCAGGAGTCTCGCGCTAATGTTCACGTCTGTGTCAGATACAATGTAATCTCTTCTTTTGAATCAATGAGTTTTTTTTTTAATGGTCTCATCGCTTTTCGAATGTAGATGGTAACACTATTCATTAATCACATAATCTGTAACCTTAAAAAAAAAAGAAAAAAGAAAAAAGCTTTGAACATGGCGTAAGGTGACCTGACGCTTTCATCAACGTTTCAGTTGTATAAGCTCGATCAAGGCCGGCTTCCCCAGCAGTCTCAAAATGTACTTGATAGAGAGAGACTCGTGCCACTGCAGCGTTCGTTGCACGATGTTTGCTTTTCTTTTCAGAAATTCAAAATTTTCTATGTAGTGTCGAGGACTTAAAATCTCAGGATTTGCCTGGAGTCAGAGGAAAATGTCTCTATTCTTTTGTGGACATATTTGGGATTAAATGACCCCCTCACCACCACCACTACCTTCCTTTTTGTGTAAGGTAATATCTGTGTGTTTCTGGGGACACATTACAATAATGCATTGAGAAATCACATTAATAATGCACATATTTTGTCACATATTTATAACTATCCCCCAGACATCAACATGTCACAGTTGTTGTTAGATCCCCTTTGGTTTCAATTAAAATCTCACTGAAGCAATAAAAATAGCCAATTAAATTGGAGCAGGCTCTTCAGAGGTACAATTGGTCTGATTAGATTAACCTTGAACATCAATTAGGGTTAAAAATAAGTTTAAATGTATATTAATAACTGCCCACCATTTTTAATGCTAAACTCTCCAGCAGTTGTATCACTCGCTTTCCCTGCATTGATTGTACAAGTGACGTTATTTTTAATTAATTAGCCTGCATTGTTTATTTTCTCATGTTTATTTGTAGCTTAATTATTCAGACTGGAATACTTCGCATTTCGCTCCCATTGTGAAACATTGAAACTTCATTATCAAATTACAGGAGTTTGTTTCCAAGATACAATAGTCAATAGAGATGTAATGATGAGTAAAAGGGATCGTTTTACATATCAATCAATGCAGTTCTTTAAAGCAGGGTCACAAGTCCAGTTTTTGAAGCTGTAAAACTTCCCTCTTTCGCTTATTCCCCTTTTCTCTCACTCTGCGTCAAACAAACACAGTGCAGATTCGCACTCGCTTCTCCGGCGAGAGCTGCGGCGTGTCAGGCTTTTCTCACCAACGCCGCTGCCTGGCTGCCTGGTTGCCTGGCTGCCTGGCTTCCTGGCTTCCTGGCTTCCTGGCTGCCGTCAGTTCTAACATCCCACCTGGTAACCGAGAGCTGAGCAGCCAGACGCTAAAAATACGACTGACACTAATGTCACACCCCCTTGCCATTTCCAGCACCTGGTTCCCAAAGCCCAGGCTGGTGTGAAAGGGAGGGAGCCGAGCAGACATCTTTGTAATTCTTTTAATAACATGTGTAAATGGGCAAGGGGCCTATCGGTCTTTATCAGGCCTGGTGAGCGGAGCGGAGCAGCTGATACCACCTAGGGGCTGGGAAATGCCTGATTCATCTAACAGCCCGTGAAGCTGATTAATTTCACTCTTCATTAAGAATGTGTTGTGGCATCTTCTCCGGACATGAGCATATCTCTGTACCGCCACGCAGTCTCTTGGTCGTGTTTTTGCGCCTTATCCAGCCTTTTTCCCCCCTCACTCCAGCTCACCTTCCTGCTTTCCTGGGCAGCGTTAGCAGCAGCGGCGGGCCACCCTCCTCCTCCTCTCTTTGCGCCCTTGGCAAATGAAAGGTCAAAGACGCTGCAGTGATTAATGAGCAGTAGACTCTGGGATCTTTCTGTCAGCCCCCCGCCAGCCCCCAGCCCCCCCCCCCCCCCGCCCTCCCCGCTCCTTGCATTATTTCATCTACTAATCTCACACAACACTACTTGGTTAGTATGTTGGGGAGGAGACGGTGTTGTGTGTCTCTGCCTGAGCTGTGCTGGACACTCTGATGAACTTTTTTTGTAAGGCATAAAAGCAAAGGAAAGAGAGAGCATTATGGAGGAAGAGGAAGGGGAGGTCGGGGGGGGGGGGGGCAGCGCTCAACACAATGTTTTTGGGCCAAAGAAAAGATGCTGTTGTGTAAATGGTGGGCTCTCGACTCAGCTTTTCATCTCAAGATGTTGCTACCAAGTCTAATGATTTTAGTAGTGTGCTCTCAGCACAAAACAACTCCACTTCAGGAGCTCGGTAGTTTTATGGTGTAATTGAATGTGAACGTCACCGCTCCTTTCACAGGATAGATGACACTTCATGGAGCTCAGACCAACTGTTTATTTGAAAAAGTAATGAAATATTTACTCTCCATTGCGGCACAGATTAGCAGCAGTAATTGACTGCGACAGAGGTCTGTGCACAAGTATGTGTGCGTTTTATAGTGAGAGTGAGAGAGGGAGAGGGAGGGAGAGAGAGAAAGAGTTGGAGGGCCCCTCGTGTTTGAATGCAGATCTTCAGCACACAATAGGCCTGTTAGCAAGGCTGAGTTTCTGCCTGTCACTTTCTCTCCACATGTTGCTTTTTCTTTCAGAGATAAGTGGGCCTAATGCTGAACAAATAGTGGAAATCAGAAGCCACTGAGAATCATTTGCCTCTCCTTTTCCCATGGCTCCCAAATAGACACCCAGACTCGCAGACGGAGGGAGTGACGATGAGAGAGGGAGAGCGAGACGGGGAGGGGGGGGGGTTTAGAAGAAGAAGAAGAAGAAGGAAAAAAAAAACCTCAATGAGCAAAACAATTTTGTCACCACAAGCAGATCCAATTGAAAAGTCTCCTGGATGGGGAAGAGCTGGAGTTGTCAGATCAGGCCATGGCAATGAATAGATCCGAGCGGGCTAAATTGGCATCAGGTGTGGGCTTCCCCTGGCTGGTGATAGGCTCTCACATTGTGCTGGCTAGACATTTGGCCATTTTCAAATATAATGGGAGAAATGAATGCAAATGAGTGAGTGGACCGAAATGTATTTAAATGCAGATTGAATGGGGGGCTCTGCGTAGCGCCTGATAACAAGTTGCTTTAGGAGAAGGGCCACATTGTGTTGGATCATCCCTCCCACCCCCACCACCCTGATCCCCACACCAGCGGTCCTGTTCTCTCTCCCCCTGTCGCACTTGTGTCTCATAAGGGGCCATTGTTCACTGGGTAAACTCTCTCAAAAACTATTTACATTACTCATTTATTTGAATTTCAAATATTTTGTGTTCTTTCGCTTTCCCATATGTAGCCGACACACATGCAGCCCTGCCGCCTCGGGCCAATCCAGTAAAACAATAATTGCAATAGGACAGGGGGCGAAAAAAAAAAAAAAAGAGAGAAAGAAAGGGGGGAAAAAAAACACATGAAGAAAGAGCAGGAAAAGGGAGGGGTTCAGCCATAAATGATAATGCTGTTTATGTCCATAGCCTCATTAGAAGCGGTATAGCAGCTAGTAGCATGTGTTTCACAAACAAGTTCCCCCCTGCCCACTGCCGGTCTACCGCCAGCCCACGGCGATCCATCTTCTCAAACGTCTCCTTCCCATATTTAAGGAGCTCTCGTTACAGCCTTTCCCAGACCTGTGAATTTATGGTGCACTCCAAGCGGTTAGCATAATCGCCGGGAATGCAGTCATTTCAGCGGGAATGTGGGAATTAGGGCAGGAGAGAAAAACGAAAGCTGTTGGTGTGTTAATTGAATTTCATAAGAGTCCTTTTTGCAGCAGCTTTGCCTCGCTCAAAAGGGCAGTGTGGACACATTGGACTCTGAATTGATTTCTCCCTTTCTATATTTTCTAAAATGATTTTCCATGTTTTTCAAAGATATAATAAAAATAAAAAAAAAAAAATCAAACATCTCTCTAAAGAAACCTTGATATTAGGCTGCAGCTCACTTTGGCAAACTGTTAATTTTTCAACTCTCTGATCTCAGCAAATAGAGTAAGTGAAGAGTAACAAGAGGGTATGTTCTCCTCCTCAAAAAAACAGCTCTTTATTTTTTCCTCATCTGCATTTAAAATACAATTTACATGCAATTATATTTGATTAATTAGAGACACTAACCTTTGCCCGTCCTGTGTGCACATAATATATCGTGCATTTTAATGTCAGCCAACTTATGTTTACTTCAACTTTGTTTTTATCAAGAACCATCATAATGTTTAGTTTCCACAAAGGCATGATTTGGGACATTTAAAAAACAGATACGACATTTTGAACCCCTGAACATAATGACAGTTTTGGCTTGAGGGAGATTACTTGAACAAACAAGTTATGCATAACTTAAATGTTCACAGTAGATTCGCTGGTAACTTTGAAATAATACAAGATAATTTTCTGAATGCCAACTATTTAAAGTTGGCCCTGTTAGCATAAGGGGGCAGCTGGGGCAGCGACTGCAGAGATGTTTCAGTGTCCAGAAGTTTCCATGCAGTGATTAATAGGAGGGGTAATGTAGTGGGGAAATGAGTAAACACTCCCTTGCTCCTGGCTTTGTGCTTCAACGGCTTGATGACAAGGGCAGAGCAAGGTGAGAATTAAACAGACCTGCAGAAGAAGACAAAAAGAAAAAAAAAAGAAGGAGAGGGAGCAACGGACTGGAGGGAGGAATGAAGCATGACAGACCTGGGCAGTGAGTGGGAGTTGAGGAAAAGGGCGGGTGGAAAGAAAGAAGGCCGCTCTTACAAAAGTGGAAGTGGAAGTTTCTCCTCAAGAAGAATAATTAAAAGCGCTCAAGGGAGGGCAGTTTTAATTTCACATGTAAGGGGCTAAAGATTTCATTTAAAGGCGCGGCGAGTGGAGAGGAGGTTAATAAGATGAACAAAGCAGGGAATGTGAGAACATACAGTGTGAGGAAACGTGTTGGACTTTCACCTGACACGTTTTTAATTATTGAACCTCTGATATTTCTCTGTTGAGGAGAGGGGGTAAAAAGAGAAGATTAACTGATTAATGGTCATGGTAACCAATTACTCACTCATGGGGTAACTTCACTGCAGTAACACTTCTCTCCAGCGCTAAACATCACAGAGTGTAGCATCGCTTCCAACACCAAAGCTAAAAGCACACTCTTGGTTGCGCTGGCGGTCTCAGCAGCTGCCTACTGGGACCACAAACCGGAGCAATGCATAATGCCTCCTTCTAAAAAAGAAAAAGTGAACTTGCTTCTACAGTCGAATGTGTGCTCTTGATCACTGAAATCTCACTCCATTAGTGCTATCTGAAGTTGATGTATTCCAATTATCATAATAAGATCGGCTTGGTCCCGTACTCCATGGGACTCCAAACTCTTTTACTGCCACAAAATGATCAAAAGGACTTTGTGAACTAGACCCAGAGTCCCAGCTGTGGGCTGATTTGTTCAGTAGTGGTGAAAAAAGAACTTTAATTGAATATGATGTATTTCTTTTTCTTGTACTTTTGGGCCCGGGCTGCTGGAAGAGGACAACAGAGATGTGCCAGCGTGTCTTATCTTAGCTAGATATCGACCCAAGAATACTTTTCTTTACTTGGAACTCCATTCAAGACTCTAATACAGCTCAGCGTTTGCCAAGCTGCACCCCAGTTATAGAGTTCCTCTCCACAATGCCAGCAGCCTGCTCCGCAGTCCAAACGTGTCCCACCGTACTCCTCCCCTCTTTATGCAATCATTAATATTGTCGGTGCAGAACATGGGAATGACTGTTGCGCCGCAATCCCAAAATCCTCTTCCCCTCCTGCCGCTGCGTTGCACTGCACACACACTGTGTTTGACACTTATGTATTATATGTTTATCAGTCTCTAATGAAACACTGACAAGTTCCCTGCACAAGGGACACTGTGTTCCATTAATAGCCCTTAACGAACCTTGGGCACTCACAAAAAGGCTGGTCCTATTGCAGTTGACAGCAGAGGGGCCCTCAGTCCCGGCCCCCCGGAGAGGGAAGATATTAAGCGTTAGCAGCATCTGCGCTCCCTCCCTCAGTCTCTCTGTCATTCCTTCTCTCTCTCCCTCTCTCTATATGCATCTGTCTCCCTTGGAAGTAAAAGGTGTCTCATTCTATTTCTTCAGGCACACGTTACTTGACCACTGTGTTTAGTGTGCAGGCTGACAAAGAGACTAGTGTCAGTTAATTTGTCGGAGAGTGTTTGTGATTGATTTATTCATCTAGGGCTCAACAAATGTTTGTACTGTGATGAATCCTCTGAACCATGCTTTACCAAATTAAACTCGGACCTCTGATGACACACACACACACGCAGATATGTATGAAGGTTTGATTAAAAACACTATGTATTTGACTCATTTTAAAATATTTAAGATTTATTCAACACACCAGTCGTAGTCGCACATAAAACCATTAAAGAAATATTCTATAGAATGGGTTATGCACAATGATAGATTTTTTTTTTTAAAACTGAAATTCTTTCATTCTTTAATTGTGGGCAAGGAGTTGTGACCCTACTAATCTCACTCTTTTTATCTCAGAAAATATTAAAGGGTCAGTGTTGATTTTTTCATTCACATTAATATTATACCAATTGTCACTCAGTTTTATGGCACTTTCTTCAAACATTGTGTATTTTCTCACTTATTGCAGAGTTTTTCTCAGTGACATTTTTCCTGCGCGCCTAGTTTCTAGACCCTTTTTGCCTCAGCTTTCCGGTGAAAAGTCGCATCTCCCACATGAGACCCGAGATGTCTCTATTAGAATGTGACAAAACATTTGTTCTCTCTAAAAATAATGCTCTGTAACATCCTCTAATGTGATTCACAGTTTATTTGCAAGTCCGTCGCGTGTTGAACAAGGGGCTGTGGACGCCTCACACATATGGATAATTTTAAGCAGATGCATCTGGCGTGGCTACCATGCTATGATTAGTTTCCAGAGTGTTTGTGAGTGTGTAAACCATCGCCGACATGGATGAAATATAGCCTAGGTTCACTGGGAGTGCAGAGAGAAGAAATGTACCCCATCTGTAATACACTGTGTAGACTAATATCAGCTCCTTTTCTCTGATATTGCAGTGAGATATCGATCTGGTAAAATTGTCCCATATTGGAGCTGTCTGTTGTGATATTCATCATGCTGTCACCTCTCCCCAGCACCTACGCGTTATTAGAAACCCGGGTTTGAAGAGGTTGAAGGGTTTTAGTCTCTGAGATGTAGCAAACAATTCATCATGAGAGAGAGAGAGAGGGGAGAGAGAGGGGGGGGCAGAGAGAGAGAGGGAGGGAGAGAGAGAGAGAGTGAGAGAGGAGAATTCAGGTGAGGCGATGCTTGGGTAAGATTTATGTCTAGTCAGGCTGTACATTAAGAATTATATCATCAAGCGAGAGGACACCAGCAGCTTCACTACTATCTGCTGAGTAGGCCTATTTGCTCTCCTGCCAGGCTTAAATGGAGTTTTTTTTTTCTATCTCTCATGAAGCTTTAAGAGAAATCTCAAGTCTCAAGGAATGCATTATCTCACCCAAACAGAGTTATTTGTGAAATGCGCGGCAGCTTGTCGAGAGCAGTTGTCATGTATGCGGGGATTTTCAGTGAGCCTGACATTATATTTCGCTCGCAGTGCCAGTCACTCATCGGGAATAAAGCCTGAGTAACTGGTACGTGCCACCTTCAATTTGGCCCACTTCAGGGTGGGAATCTAGTTTGAGTTCTTGTTATTTCCTCTCCATGCTCGCAGTCAGAGATTCTTCCGGAAGGATCACAGAGATGTACACAGACGGAATCCAATTCTTCCGTCTCTCGCAGAGGAGTCGGGGCTTTGATTCGTCTTTAACTCAGTACAAATGCTCGTCTGGGAATGTGCAGGCTGGGGGCTCCCTCTGAAGTTGTCTCTCTCTCTCTCTCTCTCTCTCTCTCTCTCTCTCTCTTTCCCTCCCCTTCCTTCTCTGGGAAGTGTGTGTGTTCGCACACTAAGCTCTGCTCTGTTAGCCGCGATGTTATTGTTGTAAACAGCATTTAAAGCACAGCTGGCCAAATTGATCAGGGCTTGCGTTGGAGTGAACTTGAGCAGCCGAGAGTGGGGCTGCATAAACAGGGCTGCTTGTATCTAAATATGCAAACACTCTCACAGCAGTCGACACTCAGGGGAACAGACACTGTTACTTCTGATGGGGAAACAGTGAGAAACAGGCCCCAGCCCTAACCTTTCCATGTATACAGAGAGAGAGAGGGATAGAGAGGGAGAGAGAGAGAGAGAGAGAGAGGGAGAGGGAGGGAAAGAGAAGACAGGAACATTTTTTCTGATTATGTAAACATTTCTTTTCCTCCCTAGATCATTTTTGGACTCCTCCAAGTATTTACTTTTCATTAATTATTGAAAAAAGAACATCAGGAAAAAAAAAAGCGAATAAACAGTAGATAATTTTTGTTTAATGTTTCACACAGGATTCCAATCCTCAGTGCAATTAATGCTAATCACCACGGTCTTCCTGTTTAGCTTGAACTCGATGTGTGTTTGTGAGTCGTTGCCGTCTCTGTCTACATCTTTTGCTCCGTCTCTCCTCCCTTGTTTTCTCTCTCTCTCTCTCTCTCTCTCTTTTTCCTCTGCTTTCTCTTCCTGCTCCAACTCCGCTGTTAGTCACTGTGTCTCCTCGTGTTATGATTACATCACCCTTTCTGTCTGTTGTGTCCATTTAGACCTGAAATTAATCACATCCGACAATCTGGTGGTGCTATTCCCAAAGTTCAAAAGCTTTAGCGGTGAGACAGTGATAATATATTGAGAGAGAGCGAGAGAGAGAGGGAGGGAGGCAAGGAGAGAGAGAGGGAGAGAGATGGTGGGAGAGACAGAGGGAGATGGAGCGCATCAAGCATGTTGGAGGTACTTACCATTTGTAGAGTACAGTATATTAATTGCTTATCGGTTTTTGATTTCAGAGTCATTTAGAGTCAATCGAACGCATAATTTTCACAGCTATTGTTCTTTGGGGTTTGTTAATTGTCACCCCACTGGCAGAATTAAAAGCAAATTAAAAGCCTTAACTATTGACTCTATCTGAAGTCACTCTCCACAACAATTTCACAAAACAATGGGGAGGATTAATGAAAATGCAGCTTGATTTCTGTTCTCCAAAGCTTTTGCTATGGGGAACCAATTAACTACCCTTCAGGATGACTTTCACTTCTAACTGCCGGTCTGTTCCACTGCCAGAAACCGGGATTAATTCTCAATTAATCCCTCCACCAGAACAACTCTGCCTTTGTCTGCTGGGGAGGACATGAGCATACAACACCGAGGTTACCCCAAGTCTGTTTGGTGGAGGAACCCCACCCCTCCTAAGATTGATACACCCTGTAGACTAGCTCTTCTCAAGCTGAAAATAAGAGCCATTAAAAGGGAATGGTTGACAATGATTTTTGTTTTAGGATTTTGAGCTTTATTAGCCATGCATATTAATGAGTCAATTAATTCCATTCGTCCTCACGAGTGGTCTGTTTGTTTTTGCCTGACCTTTTATCTTAGATGCGTTCACGCTCTGCTTGGCTTAAGCACTTACTTCATACTGTGCTTCCCATAGCCTCACGTCCAAAAAGGGAGTTTTTATGTGTTTAGCACTAAGATTCTCCCCCTCTCTTTTGTTTTCTCTCTCTGCCACTCTCTCCCTCTCATCCGTCCACCCTCCCCCTCTATCTTTTTCCTCGCTCTTTCCCCTCTCTTGTCAGAATGCCTGCTGGATGTATTCCTCTCTAAATGTGACAGGAAATATGCTATTATAGCATGCAGAATATTTGCCTGATGGGATTTGCAATAAAATTACTACATTTCCTTTCCATTAGGATCACTAAAACCCCTCTCTCTAATTTATGATTACCCTGGCAAAAAGACATGTTATATACATAAAGACTAAAGTAGCCCCCAGTCCACATTTAGCCCGTCCTGCTTTCAAAGTTAGTTGAGAGGACAGGAGAAATAATTGAAAAGTGCAGCTGGACTGTGTACAATCTTGTAAGGGATGCCTAGAAAATGAGATTAATCAGTGCACAGACATTGTGGGGAAAAGTTTGCAGTGAATGCCTGACAGTCGTGCTCTTTCTCTCATTTCAAATGTTGGCAGGCTAGCAGGCAGCTCCAAGGGAAATGCGCTCCTTTCATACTTGAGTAATTGATGAATTGTATGCAATATGCAAATGAGAATCCATAAATCTTATGAATGACAGCTTAATTTATGTGAGCCTTAATGAATGCAGGATTAGATTTTAATTAAATATCCTCAAAGGCACCCTGACTGGGTAAGTTTTTAAAGCCTTGTTTTGAAGACTTGTTTCATATGCATCGCAGTTCATGAAAAAGAGAGATCAGTGAGAGTGGTTAGATGAAATTTCCTCGCAGTTTTAAGATAAGACCTGTTCTGTTTTGCTAACCAAAGGCACTTGCAATTAATAAATATTGGAGAAAAATCATATCTACCGATCTCATTTAGGCTTTCCTGGAACTGCTCGTTCTCATACATTTGATTAACTGCGTTTACTTAAAGCGCTATCTGATTTCTAACATTTGGTACAGTATCTTTTTAATTAAGAGAATCATCCATTAGGCATGGAAAAGTCAACCAATTAGGCTTTCCTCATCAGTTCCCGTGATGTAGGAAGTCTGCTTACTCATTATCAGTCTGTTGATGTGATACTAAACAATCTTATACTCTGTAGTTATGGGACATACAATTATGAAATCAGCTTTTAACATTAATGATGCATGGGAATAATCAGCAATTTATCATGTTTTAGATCTTTTTTAGATTCTATTTCACAGCTGAGATGCTTCAAACAGCTCTAATAGAATGTGATTACAAGAGCAAGCTCTTTGGAGCTACTGTAACAGTGGTTCGGGTTTTTTTTTTTTTTTTTCCCCCCTCCTCAAGCCTGGCTGTGGTTTCATGACACAGGCTTGAGGGCAGTGGAAGGAGAGAGTGACTGGCTCCAAGTTCCTCCGTACCATCTGACGCCCTGATGGTCTCACCCAGCGTGGCTCTAATCAGGCCTGAGCCCAGACAAAGACAACAGGAAGGCACCCACTCTCCCAACTACCACTGATCTCAACCCTGCACATTAGTCCACACAGGGATCAGAGCACAGACAGCACTTTAAAAGGGGTTTTAGTGGGATTGATGCTAACTCTCTCCCGCCTTTGATTTCACACCATTTGATCTGTGATATATTGTTCCGTAACAAAGGTTCACAGTTTGCAGGCGGATGCAGCTGTTCCTACCTCCCAATAAATAAAAGTGTGTGTGTTTTTTTTTTTTTTTTTTCCCCCTCGTACTCACAAACTGACTGTAATCCAGCTATCTAGATCAGATAAGTGCGATGTGGCTACCTGTGCGAGGCGGTGCTTGACAGGTGCAAGGGGAAGCTGATTGAGATAATCCAAGAATAGGTTCAATGCAAACACAGATACAAGATGAGGGTGAGGATAGATGGATGCATGAAAAAGATGGATGGGTGAATACATTCCCATGTATCATACTGTGACTACGAGATCATGATCATCACAACCAATAGACTGTCAAGGTCAGCAGGAAATATAAATCATCTTTTTTCCCCCTTTTTGTCGAAGGCAATATATATTCCTGTCATTCACAATGGTTTTGTTTTACCAAATCATCCTGTTTATCATTTAACCTGACTGTTGTGTAGGGCTACAGTTTCTCAGTTCGGATTATTTTAATCATTAATTAATCTGACAATTAGTTTTAAAATAACTCACAGTTTGGTCTTTAAAATATCAGAAAAAGGTGGCATCTTCAAATGTCTTATTTTTCCCAACCAAACAAAACCCCAAAAGATATTTACTATCAACAACATAAAATTGAGAAAAAGCAGTAAAACAACCTCACATTCAAGAGGCTGGAACCAGGGAGTTGTTGATGTTTTGTCGTAAAAATGACTTAAAGCATCAATTGGTTATTGACATTGTTTTATTCCTTAATGTTTTATATTTTGACATATTTAAAAAAAGAGATCCACTTCCAAAAGGAAACATAAATAAATTAATAAAATACTTCTCGGTTCCTCATCTGTTAGTTTGCTTGGGCAGTGATATTATCTGTGCATCTGTGTTTGCTAACATTAGTGTCTCCGCCACGGCAGAATTTAAGGCAGCTGATCCGGTAGTGAGCCAGAGAAATCAGATGGTAATTCATTATACATGTATGTTATCACCACAAATCTATGGTTGGATATCAATATTTGTTCACTTTCACCCTACACTATAGTTTAAATGTAATTTTTATACTGATACCTGCACGTTGGTCTTCCTTTTATTGCCGTAAGGCAGTTATTTCTGCAAGGCCAAGAAAACAAACTGAAGAGCTTGTTTCTAAAATAACCAATTTCTTGAATTTTATAGAAAGTTAAACATTTCATTTTTGCTGTTATGTTATCCGTGGGGATTTAGATACACTGCAGCCATGCTATCCCTGTCTCTCAACAGACATAGTTAACCTCTCAGGGGATTTGTGCGCATATTTAAGGTAAACATTTTTTTTGATTAAACCAAAAAAAAAACAAAACAAAAAAAAAAAAACAACAAAACTATAAACTCAGCATGTTCAAGCCCCCAATGGTCCGAGGCCTCCGAATTTCTGCCTGACCTGGCACTTAAAAGGTAAGGAGCTGCTTTGTTTTATCAATAAGACCTTGTTTTCATGGCTGGTCACCACCCCAGCAAACCAATCAATGGGGCATGCTCTGCTATCGCTGTGAGAGAAATGAAAAATAAACCCCAGATAATCCTTCAGTTAAAAGGTTACTCAGGGCGATAAAAGCTATTTTGTTAATTTATTTACTCTCTGCACTGGAGAGATAAAGAAAAGGAACAATTAGGGAATTCTAGGTGAGAGATTTTAAAAGGGCAATGACATTGGGTTAATATTTTATAAGGCCTGATTGGCAGAGACCTGGAGAGGCCTTTTGTTTACACAAGCCCCAGACGGAATGATTCACTCGCTTGTTTTGGCCGACTGGGCGGAAATGGAATAAATATCTTCATCCTTACCTTTTAGAAACGTCAAACAAAAGCCCGAGATAAAAGGTTAATGGCTCAATCATAACCCACAGGAAATAATATTATGCTCTTTCCCTGCAAACCAGAGTCACTATTGACATAATCAGGTTGAATTCCTAAAGATATCCAAAGATGGGAGGAGCGGATGACTTTTTTTTTTTTTCTTTTTCTGTGTGTAACTAAATCCACTAAGGGAGTGTGCTCACTTGGGCTAAACATTACATTTGTGGTTTCAATTGATTTATAACAGATCATAATCACTGCATTAACGTTGTTCTGGGTAATAAGATCTCAGTCACTGCTTCCGTTGACAGAAAAGCGTCTGATAGTGAGATGTCAGAATTTCAAAGCGAGATCGAAAACCGTCCTGATATCTCATGCGATATTATAACTCTTATTATACGCATCACCTCGCGTTGGCTTCCTGTAAACCGGGTGAGAACGTGAATTTAATTATTGTGCTTTTATTGCATTGTAGCGCTGAAATTGGACTCGTGTGGAGTGTATTGTTGGGCCCCGTGTAATCTGATTGCCTGTGCAGCGTAGTGTGTTGGATAGTATCAGGTTCCAGCCGACTCTGCTGGGTCAACACGCGGCCGGGCCATTAAAGGAAGTCTGGTTCAGGGAAAGTTCACCACTATTTTCTTTTCACCATGGCAGCAAAACAAGAAAGAGAGAATAGATGTGTTACATATTTGTGGCCCCAGCCCAAAGCTGGTGGGGCCTATTTTGTTTCCTTAATTGAAGCCAGAGATATCAGGGCGCTAAATATCTTTTGTATAAATATAAATAAAGCAGGGTATGAGATTCTTTCATGATTGACCTCCAGTGCAGAAATGATATTGTCTAAAGAAGTCTGATTTAAAACCCAGAGCTTCTTATTTCCTGAAACATTTTAAAGCTGAGAGGAGCAAATCAAAATAAGATGAGGAAAATTCAGGGGGGGAAAAAAAAACAGTGGGTAAGAAATGAAAAGTACCAGAATTCCAATCATAAATCCAGTTGTGCTATCTTTTTTCCTGCATTAATGGCCTAGTTTGGAGCGTTTTCTGTGCCAGGGCTATTTAGGGAATCAGCATCTGCTGCTTGATAAATAGCCTGGCTCTTTTGTTTGAGGCCAGGTTGAGCTCCTCTCTGGACCCCAGCTTATTAGCCTGGATGGCTCTGACCATCGCAGGTCTGTTTGGATGCGAGCATCGTGCCTCAGCTGTGGCCCTTCAAGGAGCTAAATTACATGTTGTTCAGGAACATTATGCCAAACTGCATGAATCACAAAGCTTTGGAAAAAAAAAAAAAAAAAAAAAAAACTGAGGAAAATAATCACTGCACCCCCCTTCCCTCCCTACCCCATAGCAAAGTGTACACCATTTCTGTAAGTTTAGACACCTACTCAGTCATAAGGAGAAGAAAAAAATAACATTAATTTCTGCAAGGCTTTCCTGTTGCTTGGAGGTTCCTCAGTTCAAAGCTCTTTTTAAGGCTGGTGTATTGCTTTCATAGCTAGCCAGTGTTATTTGTGTGCGGAGAGTAGCTGAAATGCGATCCCTTCAAACACACGGACAGATTCTCTCGCAGCCTATCTAAACTTTACCTTTACTTAACTGGGT
This sequence comes from Istiophorus platypterus, assembly GCA_016859345.1. Lineage (NCBI taxonomy): Eukaryota > Metazoa > Chordata > Actinopteri > Istiophoriformes > Istiophoridae > Istiophorus > Istiophorus platypterus. The sequence continues at coordinate 8,309,616 of CM029122.1, read as the reverse complement.
CTTTGTACCTGGGTTCACATCCTTTGACATGATCTAAGGTTG
>CM029122.1:8262074-8304574 GCA_016859345.1 Istiophorus platypterus | reverse complement strand
TTATGTTCTTTTGATGTACAATTAGCACATCAGCTTCTAGAGTGGATCATCTGGTGCCACTTCAAGCTGCTTTAAAATAGATCCAATATGCACCAGGTAATTTAGTGTCAGTTCTTTGTGCCTTTACCGCTTCTCTATCAGTCCGCTGCTTGTCATAAGGTTAGCGCACTCTGTAATTGATACTAAATTTGTCATGATGTGGATGGCGCAGTTCAAGTGGCGCGGCGTACCCTAAGAGTCGCGTCGTTCCCAACCTGGGTTTGTCATCGCTGTGCCACCACCAGCCCCCGCATAAAATTAGTCGGCCATGCTCATTGACATGGAGTGTCTGCTCTCCTCTTATCCTGCTACCCTGATAAATAAAGTTTGTTTTCATTGTTGCCCATGGTGCGGCCCAAAACAGAGACAAAACTGGAACCACAACAGATAAGCTGGGGTTGTTTATTTATTTGGGTTTTTTTTTTAATTTTTTCCTTAACCACGGCTAGAGAAAGTCATAAAAGTCAGCCTTTTTGCGTACTGATGTGAAGTTAATCTGATTTTAATTTAATTATACGAGTTAGTTGCGGAGGGCACAAGCATTGGGGTGTTTGTTGTAAGAATGTTCTGACATTGGCGCAGGTATGGGGCAGCTAGCATGTTAATTAATGATGAAGATCCTGACAATATGCAGAGGCATGACAGCGTTAAGCCAGTCGGCTGCTGCTTCCTTTGCATATTAATAGATCCTTCATTATTATTTAATATGACAGCTGCTCCAAGGGCTACCATCAGACCTTGTCTCTGTTATTTGCTGTTTTGTGCTCCCCATGTGACAGTGCCATGCTATTCTCTATTTGTTGAAATGTTCCCTTTTCTGTTCCCTGACTGGTGTGGCTCTCTACATGCGGCTGCGATGCGCTGTTTGTTTTGTGCTCAGGAGGATTGTGACTTGCGTGTGTGTCTATATGAGAAAAGTGTCTGAATCTAAAGGTGACTTTGAAAGAATATATGAGGCTGGATTGTTTTGTTTGCATAGTAATGAATGCAGATTAGTGCTGAGTGGGATTGGTCTTGTTGACGTTTAGACTTCTAGTGGCTTAATAGACTTGTTGCTGGGCACAAACATCTCCCAGGCTTCCTCATTTCATTCGCTGTATTGAGGTGTATGTTATGTGGATATGACAATTGATCTGGTGAAATGAAAAAATTATCAGAACAAAGATTTCCCATTTAGCGAGTGTTCCACTTAGTCAAAAACAGGTTGTAACAGAATGATAAGTGAAAAATGGAAAAGTGATCATTTTATCTGTTTAACAATAATACAGAGCGATTTCTTAATAAGCATTTGATCAAAATGTGCCGCTTTCTCCTGCATGTTTGTTTTTTTCTTTGCTTTTTTTTTTTTCTTTTTTCACAGTTCAGTCCAGCTTATAAAAGAAAAAGAAATGTTGAGGACCCACAAGCTGCAGTGCAATAAACCACGGTGTTCTCACAGCCAAAGTTAGAGAGCATCAGAGAGCACCACTGCGGCAATCCTTTGAGCGGCACCTGATTTGTGGGGGGAATTTATCACACAAACAGCCCAGAGGTGATTTCAATATTTACTCGGCAGTCTGTTCTGCATACGTCTCATTTGGAAAACAGTTGACTCTTGCCCATTATACACAAATGAAGGCTGACCTTCAGACTGGGCAGAGGCCACATTCATTATGTGGAAAAGTATCACCTTCTTATGAGGCGATGGCTTTTTTTTTTTTTTTTTTTCCCCTTTTCCTAGTTGCCTATGCATATGGAACAGCAGCCTGGGCCCATTGCAAACGAGAAGGCCCTCGTTGACATGATGTATACTGTACGTCAATATGGTACTGATGTATTTTAAGATGCAAACAAGGCTTTAAATTATATGCACCTCCATGTCAGTGGCTCAGAGTGACTCTCGCCATCTGCCTATCAGCTGGGGGATGAGAGGAGAGGGTGCCCAGGCCGGTATGTTCTTGTGTGCGCGTTTGTCAGTGTGTGCTTGCGTCTGTGCGTGCAAATGCTCGTATGTATCTATTAAAGCCACATGTTTGATTTCTACCTCTCCTTGTACTTGTGTCTTCCCTCAACTGCATGGCTAATAGCTGCTCTTGAGTCCCATCACGAAGACCTGACAGCTTAGTGATGATAAACGCGGACGTTGCCTTGTTCTGCATCAAACGTAAGGCAAACTTGCATATCAAGTACAAGCAGATTCTGTAAAAAGGGCGGGTGATATACCGTATTGTGGAGTGATTCCACTAATAGGTACGTATCTTTTTCTTTGCCATGCCTCTCTGATTTTGTTGCTAGGGTTGGCAAGAAGCGTCTTGGGACTCTCCCGAGACACACCAGGCCTAGAGGAGCTTTAGCACTATCTGTCCCTGCTGTTTGAGACCAGCCTCATGAATAAAGATTTCAGTCACGTTCAATACACCAGAACCCTGGAACTACCACAATGACAAACCAATGCTTTATGATCTCTGCAGTGTGCTCAGCATATGTATGTCTATAATCTCGGACTTATACTATATCAATCATATGAAGTCCATTTTGATCGAGGTGGACGACCACGTTAAATATTGCTGTTGCAGTATATATTCAGATATGGCAGTGGAAATGTGAATGGCTATTTAAAATGTGATTTCAATAGTCACTGAGTCTGCTCAACCAAATAGCGGTGTTGAGCCTAAGAGGAATCCAGTTAAATTCTCAAAAATATTTAGCCTCTTGTTAGAAATGTATCGAAAGTTAGAAAGTGATATGCATATTAGTGACTGTTTTGTAATTCCTGCATTGTATAAAATGATACAAAAATATTTGTAGTTTAATGTAAGAGTGCAGAAGCAAGACTGTCAGGGCGGAAACTTAACTTTTTATATTTCTATGGTTTTTCTGTAGTCCTTCCTAATTTTTTAGGATTGTTTTTTTCTGATTTTATGGACTGAAAATACACTAATCTGAAAAATGTTTTACAAATCAAACATAAACACAACACAATACGTTATAATGTGATAAGCTTTCTTTAGTGTCCATACGCCCAATCTCACTGCAATTTAATACAAGTTGAGGGGTCTTCTTTCCAATTTGCCTCTTTGATTTCCTTACATGAAAGTCCTGAAAATTATTTGGAGAATGTAATAGTATGATTTCATACATTGCTTCCTATTTCTTTTTGGCTGGACTGCAACAGCAAGGCCAGCCCTATAAATGCAAATGTCGTCGAATGAATGACTGACTGAGTGAGTGTGTGATAAAGTTACAACATTGGTAAGCTGGCCAAGTGTTAGAGTTTCCCATTTGGCTGCTGCCCTTTAAAATTTAACTGGCGCAAACAGTTTTTGTTGCGTCACCATAGGGGTGTTTACAGGCAGTGTTGCCAACTCAGGGCCTTTGTCTCTAGATTTACAGACTTTTCACACCCCTATATCGACTTTTCGCCACAAGAGCACATTGTTACTAATCTGGCGACTTTTTGGACAAACCTTAGCTGCTTTCCATAGAAGAGAGTCATCAATATGGTCCCACCAAGGTCGGGCTTTCCTTCCGCAGGCAAACCTCTATGCGTCTCATTTAATTGATCACACGGCGGCTGACACAGATGTGAATGAGCTTCTAAGTTTTTCTCTGGGTGATAATTTTACATGCAAATACAGTCAAAATCACAGCACAGGCATTGTCTTGAACTTCTGTGTGTGATGATATTGTTGATGGTGTTTTAAGTAATAAAAGCAGGATTTCAGCAGTGTAGAGCAGCAGCTTGGAAATAGCTTGAAAGTGACTGCTGGTTAACATGTAGACCTAATGGGACACTCTTCAGCTACCATTTAATGCTTTTTCCGTTGTCTGACAACAGAAATGAAACCATTTAAATGAGAACAGTTTTTTGGAAATTCACTCGTATTAAAATACTCTATTCTTGAGTGGAGACAGTAGAGGAGAGGTTTTAACCAATTCTTGATTATGAATTATTTTCCATAGTTAATTTTCAGACATCGCCTTCTAAGTACTGAATAAATGCAAACTTTTAGTGTGTTAAAGAATATAATACTCGAACCTATGTTACATTGTTTATGGTTTTCTACTCCATGTGGCCTTGACTCTCACAAGGGCCCTCTTCATATTATGCACCATAATATATAGCTGTGAAGAATTTCAATACCAATCGTAGGCATTGTTCAGGGTGAGTTGATCTGATGAATGCATTAGAAGGTATCATAGAAATACCGTTGCTAAGAGGTGCTTTTAAAATGCACTTCTCTCTCCTTATTTCTTCACATGTTGAACCTCTCATTTTTCCTCTCCCTGAACCCTCCCATGTCACCCAGTATCACTATTGCTCTATTATATATACACACACTTTGTGTATTATAAGTTGTCCACAAAAAGCTGCTTGCATCATGCACAATTATCTTGACTGTATCCAGCACCATCAAGGTAAGCATACATCAATATAGTGGCAAGGAACGCCAGAGTTGGTGAGATCTGATAAAAATCATATGCTGCCACACACACAGGGATCCATCCCATCAGCATGATAACCTGCTGTGAAGATATTCCCTGTCAGGAGATGAAAAACCAAGCCGTGATCTCATGGGCGCTTCTTCCACACAGTGTATAAAATTATTCATTGTTTTATTATTTAAAATTTTTTTTTTTATTTGCCGGGGCAAGGTTCTGAAAAGGTTTTGCAGGTGCAGCAGCTCAGCCCCTGCAGACATGTAGCAGTCTGTAAGTGCTCTGTCTCCTCTGCCTCCCCTCTCCAGGCCTGACAGCGGCGGCAGCGGCAGCTGCCAACGCAGCCATCGCAGAGGCCATGAAGGTCAAGAAGATCAAGCTGGAGGCGATGAGCAGCTACCACGGCAACGCCAACCACCATGGGGCCGATGGAGAGAATGGAGATCTAAGCTCCAGTGTTGGTGAGGATGCCCTTCACACACATACACACACACACACACATACTTGTCAAAAAACACAAACACACCCATAATCGCAAAAATTGAGGACAAACGCTTGCTGCAAACTATTATATGTGCCAGACAAAGACACAAACACACATCAGGACTTATATACTTGGAACCATTTCAAAACACACTAAGTGAACTCATACCTCTTTCATCACCTCACAGTGATCTATGTACTATTTTAACAATAGACAGAAAAATATTCAACATTTTTCATTATAATCTGCATCACAATCCACTTCTGTGTCAAAATACATATACTGATGAAATTAATGAAGATAAACTAATGACAGTCTTTCAGTCATTTCAGTCAAAATTTGTTTTAAAGATTTATTTGTTTCAAGGATTTATTTTAAATGAGTCTCATGACATCTGAAATATCACCATTTAAATTTAAATCACGTTTCGTTTGCACCACCTATGGGCAGTATACCATCAAGTTTTTCAGAACAGCTAGGAGTGGATGTCCATGTGTTGAAGAGCTGTAGCAGTTTATGTCCAATAGACCACGCTTACACGAGAATGGCAACCAAATGGTATGGCAAATCCTAAAATGATTTCTTTTTGTGGGCTGACACAGATATAGAAAGACTTACTTTTAGTGCTGTCAAAATTGGCCAATTGCTTGATTATTCCTAACTTTTTTAAGAAATCAATATATATTTTTGACTATTATGTCCATAAGGGGGGAAACCAATACAACTTGAGACATAACTACCTGGGTGCATATTTTCAAGATGTCCCATGACTTTGTTAGTGCTGGATTGGTGGGATAACTATGTTTCACAAATAGGCACACGTTTGCACCATTGCTTCAGATTCACACTAAAAGCTTATCCCTTGTTCGGCGACCCACTGCCTCACTTTCTAGTGAATTTAATTGAAACCTGTTTTAAGAGTAGCTTTTGAGATGCTGCTTAATTAACGGTCAGACAAATATACAGGGCTAAAAACGACAACCTATTTGCCAGAAGCAATAACTGTTCCTATAAATATAGCTTGTCTTAAACCAAAGATTTACATGACTCTATCTCCACTATGCTACTAGTTTATTGTTACTGTTTTTGTTCATTTGTTTGTTCACTGTATGTATTACCTATGGCAAGGTAAGTCTTGTTCACTCTTGAAGTGTTGCCCGTTTGTTTTGAATGGGAAAAAAACCAAAAACATTGTTAACAGTTAAGTGAAAGTGTGAACACAGTTTCCCAAATTTATCAGCTTTCAACAAGGTCTAATTGAATTGCTGCAAGAGCTTTGGGTTTTTTTTTTTTAACACCATGTGCAATTTCAATTAAATATTAGCCCTAAAATGCAGAAGGATTTTCGTAATATCGCACAGTACCACTTAGTGTATTAAAGAAAATGATAATGTATGTTAGTGGTGCATTCATGAGACCAGTCCAAATTGTAGAGCAAATGTAATCCCCAGTAGCTTTGGTTGGTAAATGGACGTTTTGATTCACTTACAGTAATAAATGGCTCGGCTCCTGAATGCATTTCAACAGCAATACTTGACACCATGGTGCTTGTGGTGTGCGGGATGAAAACAGGATGTGTTTCTAAGCAGATTTAACAATGCAAAATGCATAAAGTGTGAGGTCATCACTCTGAGAGAATGGAGTGTGTAAAAAAGAGAATACGAGCGTACGAGGTCACGGAAATAAAGATAAATGTGAGTACGAACTGCAAGGCTGTGGCAATGGAGCTAATAAGAAACTGTTTTATCTTTTTACAATTTAAATTGTAACCTTGAGCCCACAGTCAGCCACACAGGCTCCCGGTAGAATCATAATTCTGGCAAAGGGGGAGCAGCTCTAGGTGTGGGTGCATGGGCCACAGCATTAGCTCTCTGAGTGAAATATATGGCAGTGACGCCTCTCGGCCCCATCCACAATCAATTGGATTCTTTTCCTTTAATATTTACTCGCAGCGATGAGATGCTCGTCTGCATGGTGATGAACAGTCTGCCACTGGCATTTGAAGGTGACCTGTCAGTGAGTATGGACAAATCTCTCGCTCGCAGAAATGTAGAAAATAAATCATTAGGGGCAGGCAGTCAGACAGGGGCCTCTCTCACTCCCCTCACTCTCCTCGGATTTAAATCAGCTCAGATTTATGATTTGAATTAATGCTTCGTTTGGTCAAAGGAATGGTCGCAGAGACAAATGATGTTTGGTACTGAAACCATCCTAATATTGATTACTGGGTGTCGCAGCAATCTCTTGTTTATATCAAGCACTCTCCTGTGACAGGGTGGCCACCAGGAGTCATCCTGATAATACGCTGGAGAAATATGGCCCGCTCTGCACCGCAGGGCCATGAAACACAGCTAGCAGGATGCTGTCTTCTTCATCTAGCCCCAGGCTTCCACTCATGTGTTTATTTTTAATGGAAGCGTTTTGTAATTTTGGCATAAAATTTGAACTCACTTAAAAGACAGTGTGATTACAGAGTTATACAACATTCCAAAAGTGTCTCACCCCGGATTTGTTTTCATAAACTATTTTGGACTGCAAATGCCTAATATGTCCAGCTCTCAAGCCTTTTATCCAATAGCAATCTAAACTTATAAATCACTTGACTAATATAGCATGGAGTGGGCAGAAGGAGAACTGTATTTGGCTCTAGCTTTGTTGGGACTGGGCTGATTGTGGTTCATAGCACCGACTGGGGTATGACTTCATGCTGTTTTTAACAGACTCAGACCACAGCTGCTCTGAGGAAATGGACTGGACTTTCATAATCATCCAGCTTACACTAAGACTCACACAAACGGATGTGTTTACCTACACAAATTATGTTACCAAGCATGATAGGAATTGATATGATAATGAGCATGCCTCTGATAATACCACTAAGTACATAGATCAATTTAATCAGAAAGCTCCACTACATAAAGCCAATGGAAAAAAACAAAAACACCCTCGGTCTAAAATACAGGTGCCTCGTCTCACTGTTTGTCTGAAGCGAGTCTTGTACTGTGACGCTCTTAAAGCAAAGCACCACAGAGACAGCCAGTGAAGGACACTCTGTTCTGTTTGTAGACTTGGATTGCCCATCGCTGTCTTTGTGTTGATGTAAACTGAACAGGCTAATGTTTCTCCCTCGCATTAAATATTCATCACAATTAGACCCTCCTGTTTGCATCAATGCTATTAATTATAAGGGAAAAAAAAAAAACAACAAAAACCAGCCAGCTCAACTCTCAGCCAAAATAACCAAACATCCTGAGTGACAAAAGAGGAGAGAGATCAGTATGTTTGTGGGAGTATAGGAGGGAGAGACGGATAAAAAATGGAGGTATAGTGACATAAAATGTGAAGAGAGACAGAGAGAGGTGTGTGTGTGTGTGTGGGTGTCTTTCTTTGATTTTTATTTTTTTTTACTTCCACCCTTTAGTTGGGCAGACAGAGCCCTCTCAAAGCACAATGTGGATTGTTCCTGCGCCTCTCAGGAAATGCCACAATTACAGATCACAGACCAAGCAAAACACGTGTGGCGCGGGGCCTTGAGGGGGATAAACAGCCCGCCATTCCCTCCCAGTGCACTGACCCCAGCCACAACCTTCATTACTGGGAGAGAAAATATTGTCAGCTGCCCACTAACAAACACCTGCCAATTTCAAGAGGAGGAATTGCTTTTTTTTTCAGCTGCAGAAGGAAAATAAAGTGTTTCTCAGACCCTCAGAATAGGAGTTGGGAGAAAGGATAAGGTAGCGTTCACCTCGTCCTCTTTCTTGCGTCCTTTTTTTTTTTTTTTTTTTTTTAACTCTGTCTCACTTACTTCTGTGTGTGTCAGCCTCTGTCTCTCTTTGGCCACTGGGTGCTGCCCTGCCACTCGTCTGACTCCTCACCACAAAACTCTAATGGAGCTGAAATCTCGTTTGTAATTAGATATGGGAATTCCATTGTCATCAGCCAGATGATGCCACGACATGCCAACCGGACAACTCCCTGACAGACAGCACCGCAGGAAAAACGAAGGCACAACAGTGACAGCTAACTTTCAGACTTTTCCGCAAAATTTAGATCAATCCTAAACCCGTAACGCCACAGCCAATCTGTATGAGCAGTTACATTCTGCAGCACTGCTTCAAAACCTGAAAGCCCTTTGTCTCGCATCTGTGGCTTCAGTCCAGGCTGCCTGCGCCCAACAGGGAGTGGAGAGCCACATGCTAGGCTGAAGCTGGACGGGTGCTGACAGGTACCTGGAGTGTTGCCTGACTGAGAGTTGAGAGGAAGAGGTTGTGGGTGAGATGATGAGGAAGCATCATTCTCGCTTCCCAGGGTCATCAGGCTAATTTCTGCAAGCCCCACCCTCACGCTCGCATGTTTGCATGTGTGTGTATGTACGTACATTAGCGTGTGTGTGTGTGTGTGTGTGCGTGTGTGTTTGCATGCTCACGTGAGAGAGGAAGAGGGGGCCTTGGCCCCTGAGAGCGCTCTGTGAGGAGACCACAGCTGTACACTCCCAGCAGCTAATTGGTCCTTATCTAGCTGTCCCATTCATCTTCATTTTTTACCAATTACTGAGCATTATCTGTGTTCTCAGTTGGGTATGGGACTTAATCCTTTTTGGTTAAGCTGGTGCTACAGCTTGCAAATTTCAAATGGAGGAAGAGGGGGGTTGGGGGGTGTGTGCAATTGGGGGGGGGGGGGGGCAAAAGTCATAGCAAAAACAAACTCTGAAACTTCCCATCGTCCCTCACTGGCAGGAAGCAATCAATAAGCAATGACATCACACGAAGGGAGAGGATAAAAATGGAAGGGATCAATTATTGGCGTTATAATTCAAGTCCTTGTTTGCAAACGTTGCAGCCTCATTGATTAGGCCGGTCCTGTTGCTCTCACTATTATTGACTTGTTAAAACCATATTTTCTCATCATCAGGGGTTTTGCGTTCGCGGTCACACAGATAACAACGCTTTAAGGGGCATCATTAATTATTCAAGATGTATTCATTTTAAAGCACAGCAAGTTCAAATCATCTTGTTTACTCTACAAACAACACAAGTATAGTACATTACTCATCCAGAAGGTACATCAAGACACTGCAATCTGGGACAGTTAGCCTTAATTTTCTGAGATCAATGCATAACTAGGCGCTTCTCTATATGGGGTCTGCGCTTGGCCATGCTGCAGAGCTGAGCGGAGTCAGCCTGGAGACCATGCACTAATTACTGGAGTGTTTACTGCTCTGCTGGATAGCATTTGTACCATTTTGGATCATATCAGCGAGTAAATGTGCTTTGCGCTAGACCGATAAATAAGACATTAAGATGACAGTGTGTATGAATGAAATTACACTGGAAAAAATGATAGTCATCAATTATAGAACAAGCACGAGCCTAAAATGGGTGGAAGAACAGCCCGGCATGTATGGATACTTAAAGAACATAGAGGCATGCATGTCAGCGGACGCATACAGTCATGCACACAGAAGCAGCACCCGTATAGAGACACTGCTTCTGCACTTTGATAGGGATCTGTTTGGTCACACTCTCTGCGCCAGCTGTCAGCCCAGCTCCACTGCTGCGATTTAATTAGTCTGTTTATGTCCTTTCTAATAATAAAGCTCTCTGGGTGGAAGGACACATCCAGCTAGCGAGCTGCGCTCTCCAACCTGCTAGCTGCACCAGTGCTGGTGGCCCAGCGCAACTAAATTTGGGCCATGATGGAGGATGGTGGCTACTTCCTGCTCCTCCAGACAGAACAATGGCCCTCAGGCTCAGATCTAGTATCACCCCCCCTACTCAATCCTAACCTTAACCATTAGGGGATAAAGCGCATACTGACCTGATATGAGTGTCTAGGGGCAACTTCATCCATCTTCCTCTCTAGCTCTCTTGTGGGAGCCTTTGTCAGCCGAAGCTCTTGAGAGAAACTAGATTGTAGCCATGGGCTGAAAAGAATTCATTTCGCGAACATACCATAACATCTCCCACACCGTAACAGATTATTGTCTCGTCTGATTCATGCCATTACGGCGGTGGTCCGCTTTGATTTTATTTACGCTGATATCAAGGCAAGGCTGGACTGGACAAAATAGGGTCCCTTTCTGCGGCCGGGGTTTTGGGAGAAAGGGGAGCAGCGTTGGTAACTGAGTGAGACGAGCTGAGCTAGACAGAGTGTGGCAGAGCAGACAGACAGCCTTCCAGCCCTGAGTGAAGAGCTTGATGGGTCTCTGTCTCTCTCTTGGGCTTTGGCCATCACCACTGCTCTATTAGTCTGCCAGGCTCTTGGGAGCCAGGTGACAGATAAGTGAAGAACGACACACACATTTTAATAGACATTTCAAAAGATAAACCTGATAATGATTTCTCTTTTTAATGAAGTCTAATGTCCTCGTTCTAATTCCAGTTGCGTCGGCTGTTAAGCATCAGCGCAATACTTTGAATATGCATGATTGGGAAATTGTGAGGCACAGTGTTGTAGCTACAAAACACACAAACACGGAAAAATGCAGAAATAGATTACAATAACTGGGGGAATTGATTAGACATTATTTCCGTAATGATCCATATCAAGCTCTATCATCTTTGAGTGGCGGCGGAGTTGCAGCGTTATAGAGAGGAGGAGACACGGGGAGAGGAAACACGCCAGACGAACCTCATGTCAAGCAAAAATATTTGTTTGATTGTCTCTTGTGGTTAGTTCACAATAGCAGGAGCAGAGCTATAAAAAAAAAACAAAAAAACAACTGACCAGTCGAGTTGTCAGCCTTCATCAACATTAGGCCTCATTCTTCATTAATTGGATAGATTAATTTGGAGTGCTTTGATGTGGGGGTGATGCATGCGTTCGGCTGTCCCCTCCTCACTATTCTCTGTCAGGTTAAATTTAGCCAGGGAAGGGGCTGACCTTTGAAAGTGAAGAGATCAACACAATTTGAAAAGACAATGTCACTTGGTGTAAATGTGATACATGTAATAAATGACATTCAACCTTTCAGTGATGATGAGCTTTCGCAGGTTGGAGTAATGTGAAATATACTTGGCGCGTAATTGTATAGATTGTGGAGCGGTTTTTGCGTACACAGCTAAGATGGTGCGGCATCAGATCCTACGTGCTCCCATTCCACCATGATTACGTCTAAGAGGACACATTAGCATGGAGCAATAATATTACTGTGTACACAATAACAGTAATGACAACACGGGGATGACGACGAGAAAATGACAATCTCTTTTACTGTGATTACGCTGTAAAAACGTTCCATCGCTCGACCGTGCCGCAATCGGGGGGGAGAATCAAAGAGCATTTGCGAGATAGAAATAGTTGGTTCTGTTCCACAAAAGCACTCTGTTGGGTTGCCTGAAACGAAAAGGTGTTTCTTCTCAATTATGATATGGGAACCTTCATCCAAATAGAGCTATCAGCCATGCTGAGCCCAGACATCTTCGCCATCACACAGGCGCTCCTCTGGGACCAAGATAAAGAGAGCGAGAGAGAGAGAGCAAGCAAGTTCAAACAATGTAAAGGAATTTCACAATCTCAGCATGTCCTTCACGGTGAGAACAAATAGGGGAAGGTATTTTTCTGGGTAAATTGTGTTTGGAATCCCGAACAAAATATTCATTCCAATGAAATAATTGAAATAACCTCAACACAATGTTTTGTTTTTTTGTTTTTTTTTGTTTTTTTATTTAATCTGTGTACTTGAATGTAATTATATCAAAACTAACTACCTTTTCCTGGACTGCTGAGATGTAAAATTCACATTACAGACAGATAAATCACGCAGTTCACCTTGAACTCATTAGTAATGCAACTATAAACTATACAGTGCATTACCGATTTTCTCTCATGGGTTGATTGTAATGGAGAAAGTGAGAGCGCAGGAGGTAGTGATGCTAATTTTGTAATTAAAACAGATGATCTGATGACCACATGCAAACTGATCCCCTCCTCCTCCTTCCACCGAAGTGATATGACGACAGAGTGGGCCGTGATTGATAACGCTCGTCAATATATTTCATTTCAGGGGCCTTAGTCAAATGACAACTGGTTGTCATTGACTGAAAGCAATCTTTTTAAAAGGGGAGCCTTTGCTAAGTATCAGATGAAAATGATTCCTCTGTCTGCTTGGGTGTCACTGTCTGTAGGAGCTTTATTGATTGGGCTTGAATATATTGCACCCGCAGTAGTAACAGCTGCTAGTAATATCTCCCCTCTTCTGCTCACATCCCTTTCTGTGCCACGGCTTATTGTCAGTGATTGGACGTTGGTGCTCTCACACCGATGTTGTGTATTTATCAGGAGTGATGTGTGACAAATGTGAAGTGAGCCTGGTTCTGACCCAAATTACGGAGGCGAACACTGTTTTGTTAATGTGCCCTGAAGGCCCGACTGTACTGGCCACCCCCTCGGCCATGTGCATGATTGCGTTAACTAAACCCACCATTGCCCCCCCCCCCCCGCCCCCCGCCCTGCTCTATACACTCAGTGTTATCAAGCGCAAGGATGTTGGCATTGGTTGGTAAAGGTCATTTACTGTAATGAGATTTGCCACATGCAAGCATATGGCTTGATTATTGCCCTGTTCGTTAACATTTTCAGCAAAGAGACAAATAGACAGCTAAAACGGAGGCTGGCGCGGGTGGGGCGGCAGCGGCGGCAAAAAAAAAAAAAAAAGAAAGGAAAAAACGTGTTTAGCATTTTCTCTTAGAAGATGGGAAGAACTTTTTTCACAACAGATCTGTCACAGAGATGATTGATCTTTCAATTTCATAAGGAATGCGTGCCATTAGTGCTGGAGGATTTAAATTATCCTATAAAAGTTGCCTGCCTTAGATTTTATACACTTAAAGGACAAACACCTCTGTCTGTCTCCTTGATAATTTCTACCACATGTTACACTCCAGTGGTTTGGGTATGAAAGCAATTATGTTACCTCATCAAACCAGAAATGTTTTCTTATCATGGTTTCTCTTACATTACATTACATTAGGCATCTTGGCAGGGAATCTTTGCCCACCTGAATCATTGGAGAGTGTGTCTCTTTATCTTGGCTTGCTAAACACATTTTGTTTGTTGATGTGAATGAGCTTGAAATGCATCCAATCATCTTGGCTCTTGGAATGTAAAGCATATTGTTTGCATGTGTCTTTATGTCTGGCCGGCTCCAAGCGTGTACGTACCTATACACAATAATCTACTATATACGGCATCGCCGTCTGAGCGCGGACCCATATGTTTTCATGTTTACCTCTTCTTTGTTATAGCGAGACGTATCCTTTTTTTTTATGTGTCTGCCTGCGTGTGCGCTATGTGGGCGCGCATACGTGACTTGTGCTGCAGGTATTTAACAAAGGCAAGATGTTTGCTTTATTATCAACATTAACTGCGTAAACACAAAAAGCTTCAAAGTTTCATTCAATGACACCGAGGGGCTGTGGGTGGCTACATCAAAGCTCGATACCTTCCTCTCTCCCCCCATTTTAATGAGAAACAGGACTCACCAGCCTTGACTGAACCTGCCATCTGTGTGTGTTGGGGTCTTTTTTTGTTTTTTTTTCTTGTTTTGCGTGTGTGTGCGTTAACGCGAGGGCAGTTGTGTTTCCGTGTATACATATAAGAGCGCTCTCGCGTCGTATAAAGTGGCACCGTGATGCCAGACAGCCATATTTATGGAGGCTGTGTCTCATGTTTGATCTAATGGCTATAAGCCCCCCCAGCTCACATGGCAGGGCTTCCGATTTTGAGGGAGATTAACAGTTATAGTAAAGATGAATAGCTGATTAGTGCTATGGAGAGACCTCTAAATGTCTTGCTGCTTGACAGACACTTTTTCATGAGCCATTCATTTCCTTTTGGGACTGGTGTGCAAACCCTTGATATGACCACAACAAAGACTCCATGTGTGTGCGCCACCGTCTCACCTTTGTTGGAGAAATACATACACGACATGGGGGCATTTTACAAGCACAATTAGGGGGAGAAAACCGAGATTGTTTTGCCGCAGCAGACTGCGTGCGCATTGTGCAGTGAGTCAGTCCATTTAGCCGCTTGACTGGAATGGTCCTGTTCAGTTTGACAGATCAGAGGAGGGAAAAAAAAAAAAAAAATATCTCAACACCATGAAAACCAAAGGCTTAGCACTGAGCAAATCAGCCTTTTGTCTTGTTCAATTCAAATCAAAGGATAACCAGGAATGTTTGTTTGACAACAGCATTTACAATGCATTGTTCTGAAGCCCAGAGCCTCCCAAACAAAGACAGATAGGCTTTAAACAAGTCATTTAATTAGCACCGGATCCCCAGCTTTGGCTGCGCCAACCAATTATACATTCCTGAGGCATGTGCAGGTCCTATTTCACGGGAGCGGAAGGCAGATCCTCTCCAGCCCTGTCTCTTACAGTACATCTCTCCCCTTCCATTTAAGAGAAGGTAAATAGCCCAGACAGACAGCTTCATTAGCCAGCGTCTGAAGAGCGCGGGGCCGATTGTCGCTTAAATAGTGCGCTTTTACTGCAGGCCCAGCCGGCGACCTCCGATCAATTACAGCTGACATTATTGTTTGTTGGGAGCTTTTTTCCTGGACAGAGGGAGTAAAAAACGAGATCAGGCCTGAGCTTTGGCTGGAAATGTAATCTTCCCCCTCTCTTTGGTTCTTTCACTCCACAAACAATAAATCATTCAGTTGAAGAGATAATAAAGTGCCAAGTAGGAGCTAGTTTAATTTTTGTCAGGGGAAATCTGTCCACAACAGAGTTAAGGGTAAGGGGGCTGGCTGCAACCTCCATACCATTTTCAATGACAATGGCTTAGTTTCTTATTTTTCTCTGTAGGGTTAGATGGCCACAAAGGCTGAAATCCTGTTTAGATAAGGATTAACTGCAGCACAAATAACTGTAGGTTGTCATTTCTGTCATCAGAATCAATTACTGCTTCCTTTTTAATCAGTTTGAAATATTCAGTCGTTTTTTTTGTTGTTTTATTTTTTTTTGTCAGTGTTATTCGTTTAAGTATCGGACCTATCGACAGCCACGCGCTTCGGCTCTGATGTAACAGCTTTTTAATCACGTTGTTACCGAGGGCTGTTTTAATTCATTCAATTCATTCAATTCATCCTCCGCGATTCAGATCTTTGCTTATCCATGCGTGAACTCCCAAGCACTGCACGACATAATAGCTGAGCTGTTTATATTGGTATTAAGTGATTTGTAGTTTTAATGATGGTAAATAGGAGTTCACCTTTGCAGGTCCCTCAGGCTTACTTCAGGTAAATTACTCCAAATGTATTGTTTATGCCCTTCAGGAGCGGAGGGGGGGGGCTTGTGGGAATTCACCTCTCATCAGGTCTGAACTTCTGTATCGGAGATAAACAGAAACTGACAAATATTTTTCTGACGGTTTGCCCACTGGAATATCCACATAATATCAAGGTGATTAATGAGTCTCACTGATGTTTGTTGATTCTGTTATTTGAAAAGAAAAATACAAACCCCCCCGCATATTATTACCAAGCTAAAAACTGTTCAGGTCATCGTACTGCAAATACTTTTAATCACTTTGTTTAACAAGAGCAAATCGGGTAAATGGGAAGAAATTGCATATGAATGAAGTGAAAGCACTTAACTGTCTTGCGAAAATGCCAGATTTGTTGAATAAACCAATATCCTCCTCACCTGGCTCCTTTCAGCTACAAATAAAGGGATTTGGTGGACCCTCGTCAGTCCGTGGCACATTCCCCTACTGTGGCCTGAATGGGCCTTTATGGGAGAAGCACTGCTTTAGGATGGGGTGACATGAAAGGGGCTGAACAGGCACTGAAAGCGAGACTAATACCCACTGGAGGGAACAGAGGTCCTGTGTTTTGCCCCCGGCTGTCTTTCAGGTGGAGACGCATCGCTGAAATTCATAAACCTTCAAGTACAAGCTATAACACAGAAACCGAAAAAGGAGAGGAGAGAGTTGACTTGTGTTTTTTTTTAGGCGATCCTCCACCTCTTTTCAAACTTTATTGATTTGGTAAAAAAAAAAAATTTGGCCATTTAAGTCCACGGGTCTTTATGCCTCTAGCTGTATTTGACTGAATGGGTATAATGCATCCACCTCAAAGGCGGAATAAGTCTCTTCACTCTGACCCTTGAGTGGCCTTGAAAGGCTGATAGGTAGCCTAGACCTCTTCATGTTGTCCTACAGTAAGTACCCCCGCAATCAGGCCCTCTGTGGTGTTTTTTAATTGAGCTTAGCCTGCTGAGTAGTAATTGATTCAGTCTGAGCTACAGAAGAGGCGCCGATACAAGGTGCTGCTTGGCTTCCGCTTTCTTTAATCTCCGCCTGCTTTATATTGTTTGGGAATTCTCGTCACCGAGAAACTGCATGCAATCTTTCTTATGGAAATCAATGCTTCTTTCGGAAGGAGGGGAACGACAGAGAGGAGTACTTCTCATGTCCTTTCATTTTTTTTTTTTTTTTTTTTTTAACCAGTGTCCTTCTCTTTAGAGGCTTCGCCATGCAGATCTCCTTGCCCTTTGGCTACTGATGTTTTGTCAAGAAAAAAAGAGTGGAGTTGTTTTGTGGATCAGCTTTCTGTAGTGCAGTACCCCCCCTTCTTTCACACAGCTTTTTTTTTTTTTTTTTTTTTACCTTGAACCAGGCTGCCAAGAAAGAGGAAAAAAAAGAGGAGTGAAAATCAACAGAGAGGCTCAATCAGATCCAATAGTGTCTATGAGGTTTTCTTTAAAGCATTTGAGGAAAAGCATCTGAGCGGTAGAGGAATAGGACCAAACTGTTCCCAGTCACTTTTGATCCTGCCAGTTCAAAGTCCCCATAGAGCAGAGGGGGGAAGAAGGGGGGGGGGTGCTGCCTTGGTTGGTGGTGGTGGTGGTGGTGGGGGGGAGTTGCAGACACCTAGCTTTGACCTTCTGTCTGTGCTCATGTCCTTTGAAAGTTGGCTTGTTTTCATTAAGCCATTCAGAAGCACACAGTGCAGGACCACATTTTGTCTAACTACTAACCCCCTATGGTATCTTTATTAGACATTCTTTACATTTTCAGACTACTAATGTCTTCAATTTTCCCAATTAGGCTTCTATTGCCAGACAGCAATTGAATAATTTAAAACATTTGTAAGATATCTCTGATGTTGTAATGGAATAATTTGTGTGCATATAAAAGAGAAAGAAATGAAAATCCCATTATTTTGCGAGCCGAAAGTGACTCTTTTTGGTTTCGTTCTCTTTTCTCTCGCTCTTGTCTGGAATATAGGCTGCTATAATTAGCCTAAAGTCATTGCCATACTGCAGTCTGACGGTACTTGTTTGTCATTAGCACATTTAACTAGTCATTTGGGTAATGGCTTTCAAGATTGCCTTTGTTTTTACGGTGATATTTTTTATATGTAAATATTGAGACAATTTCCATAATGTGCCCTTTTTATTCAGCATAGAATAATTGATGCAACTTTATTGCTGTGTAAACTTTGGTCTTTGAATGACTGTGTATATAGTTATCATCCCCGCTTTCTTTATTATTACTGCAGTAGAATCTATTATTAACATATATTGTAAAACATTTATGTGTATTATGTTAACATGGAAGGATACCCGAGAAGCAATTAATTTGAATTATTCCCTTTTTTTTTCCTAATGGATTGCAGTGTAAAGCTTTAGTGTTATTGGACACCAATTTTAAAGGGTATCTCAGTGTTGGAAAATTACTGACTACTGAATTAACAGAGGCAGGTTTTCCAGTTTTTCAGAAAGAGCCTAAGAAGTTTCCCATGTGAATATCTCACTCATAATATGCATCATTGAGTAACCAACGACCTCCTCATGTGTCTCAGGCCTGGAACTCCCCTTCATGATGATGCCACACCCCCTGATCCCAGTCAGCCTGCCCCCAGCCTCTGTCACCATGGCGATGAGCCAGATGAACCACCTCAGCACCATCGCAAACATGGCTGCTGCAGCACAGGGCCAGAGCCTGCCCTCCAGAATGGTCACCTCTGTTATAAAGGTAAATTTTAAAAAACGGAAAGCAGCAAAGTGACAATACTAGATTTTGTTGTAGATTTAGCCTGCCCCTTCCTGTGGTGTAATGTTTCAGTCTGCACTGGATATTTATTTTGGGTGTGTGTTTGTGTCTTTGTGGCTGCTGGGGTTGCAGGAACGTGTGCCGGACAGTCCCTCCCCTGCTCCTTCCCTAGAAGACAACAGGAGGCCAGGCAGTCACCCATCGTCCCACCGCAGCAGCAGCGTGTCAAGCTCCCCAGCCCACACAGAAAGCTCTTCAGACAGGATACGTACGTCTCCGTATTGCATCACCGTGCACTTAGTCACACAGATTTTTTTTAAAAAAGCCAAACGCAAATTGTTATTGTTTGTAATATACAACAGACACAGTAGAAATACGGCTTGTTAGTAATGTCGTTCCTGTTTTGTCATCCCGTCTCCAGCGGCACACCACAATGGCCTGTCAATGAACCAAGCCCTGCTAGGACTGTCCCCCAACATACCGCCGGGACCTAAAGAGGGGGACCTGGCCCACGACATGAGCCACGAAGTAAAGAGGATGCACACTGACAAAGGTGAGTCAAGTTTCATCAAAAATGAGTGGTGTAGTCTACAACACACACACAGTGTTCGAGGATTTTCAATATGCCTACTGCAAAATGAACAGTGTTAAGTGTCGTCTATTTTCTAAACTCACGATATAAGCTAATACTACATTTTAAGTTATGGACCGATATTTTATGTTGTAGTTCCCTTTCTTCAATGTTCCCAATTAATGAAAAAGTCAAACCCAAGTGACTGAATACTACATTTATGCTGTGTTGGAGCAACAACCTCCTCTACCAGCTCCGAAGCACTATTCTAGGAGCCTATAATATCAAATGCAATTCCGGGAATTAAGTCTGATAACAAAGACAAAGGCTCACAATCTAAGGAGAGCAGAGCAGTCTAGAAAGTCTGCAGAAAAGTCTGAATCAAGTTAATATTACAAAATCAAGGGAGGCAGGAGCAGCAGCTGAGCCAACATTGGAGACAAGATGCCTACATTTGGTTAATGTGTCACCGAACGCAGCGCTGCTTTCTGAGTCCATTTTGCGTCACGGTGCATGAAGGTTCAATCAACAGAAGATAACTTCAGTTTCATCACCGAAAAAAAAAAAGAATCGAAGAAGAAAAGAAACTGTTGATCCACCGGAAAAGGGTGTGCATGCCTAGTATAATTTTTCACCAGAAGATTTTCTGAGGTCTTGTATATTGTTGATACAATATGAAATTGCTAAGCCTTAGACAGGATTAGCAGTCTCCTTGTTTATTCTTCTTGCTTCCGTCTTATTTCAGTAGTATATTCTGTCACTGTAAAAATGCTCCTAAAATAGCTATCCAGACCCGCTAAGACTTAGTTTCTCAGTTTTTATGTGTATTATATGCTAGACCTAAAATCAAATATTAAGAAGAGGTAATGTTTATAAATGTAAATATATGTGGATGTGTGTGTACGTGCATAAATTTTTTGATGACACGTACACACACATTTTTTTTTTTTTTTTTTTATTAGAGCAATCTCTGTTTTGGAAGAGGTAATGTGTTACTGTGTCCACCTACTGTAGATGATTTATGTTTACAGCATATGACAGCATGTGACATTTAATCACCTTCCTGCAATAAAAACCTGGTGATAAAGTGCATTGTTTTAACATTGTCCTGCATGTTACCTGCATTTCTCAACAGATTCTCATTGCTTTCGAAAAATTTTCCCTCAGATTTTATGTTCTCATGCACCCGTGACCCCGGCTGTAACAAGACCCTGTTCACTGCAGCTACAGTAAACAGATGTGGACAGAACCGAATATTCTTACATTAACAAAAAAAAAAATGGAACAAAACACAGTGAAGGAGCTGCTGATTATGTTGCACAGTCTCCAAGTTCTCTAAGTAATTACAAAAAGGTGCAACTATGGATTGTTAGCACTGGAAATAGGATTTGTATGATCTAATTTTTGACACAGATTTGGCATTATTGCAGGTTTTTAACCATTTAATGTATGCATGTATATTTATATACACCGAATTAATTAAGTTTTTATTATATTTTTACATAAATATGGGAAGTAATGAGCCCTCATGTGTGATGCATGGGGGGGATATTCAAAATGCTAACATCAGTCACATTGTCCAGAGTGAATGTTTTTATTGTTAATTGCTGGGATTATTTAATTATGCTTTTGCGGGGCATTAAAAAAAAAAAAGAGAGAAGGAAAGAAACAGATAGAAATCTACTAAGCGTAGCAGATTAAATACAAAATGAAGCAAATAATAGATTTTTGTATTCTCTGTTGGTTTTAGCTGAGCTGTGCTGTGCTGTACTGGGTGATACAGGGTGGGGTTAGGCTGATAATGATATTAAAACCACTATGGAAATCATTGGGCTGTGTGTTCCCTGTTGGCAAGGCAGACGTGAAGATCGGTGTTAGACCTTCACTCACAGGGTGTGAAGCAGTGAATAGTAATAATTAGCAGGATCATGAGCTGAATTTATGGGTCACAAACTGTATATGCACATGCGTGTGTGTGTGAGTGTGTGTGTGTGTGTGTGTGTGTGTGTCTAAGTGTGTTTAAGAGTATTTGTGTATGGGGAAAAAAAACCATCTAGAACACAAATGGAGAGAAAGAAGAAGGTTTAACCAACTATCCACACTAAATCAACCGAATGCTCCTTAGTAGCAGAGATCTTACATCTTAACTGAAGTGCCTACTCCACACTCAGATAATCAACACAAATGGACTGTAATTTCTGCGCAGTATTAGAGGAGAAAGCAAATGACCAGCCAATCCACACCAATTGTAGATAGTTGACCCACACACATCTACTCGCAAACGCACACTGTATTATCTTTGAGATTGTCAATTCCTAATATGTCACTGGGCTTGATTAGGATTCTGAGCTCTCCAGTGTGTGCACCAGAGGTCTCAGGCTGTGGAAAACATTTTTATAAAATAACCCATTAATGCAGAGGAGTGCAACTAAATTAGTTACCAATTTGCTGAGCATGAATTAATGAAGAGAGCTTCTCCCGGCTCCCACAGTTGTAATTTTCATAATAACCCCAGACCTTTATTTGGCAGGTTGTTTAGTTTTTTCGTTTGAAGGTTTTCATTAGTCTAATGAGGACTGTGCAAGGGCGAGCAGTCAGCACAATTTACATGAGGAAGCTATCATAATAAATGAGGCAATTTGAATAACATGCACAGGTTTATGCAGCGAGATAAGAGAGATTGTAGCAGCCAGATTCAGAGGTAACCAATACATTAGAACCGACTAATAACCAAAGTAATTCCAATAAAAGCTTTAAGTGAAGGGAATAAAATTAATGATAGATATATTGAACTGTAATGATATGATACATGATGCATTAGATTAATAAAATAAATGCGTCCATTGTTAAAGAGGGATGAGGCCTCACCAACCCGAAGCTTTGTTTATGGTGAGTTTTTTAATTAGGCTTGCTCATCGCATCAGTTTGTTTAGATAAATGAGATAACATTCCAATGGTTTAATGATATCTCTCCACTTGTTTGATCTTTATGATCCTGGCAGAGCATTAAATTAATCTCTTGCAATGCACTCTAAGAAGAGAGCACAGTAGGCTCGGAAGAAGGATGCAGTGCCCCAGCTCATATGGAGGCTATTTAAATAGCTAGACACCTCAGAGACGGCCACTATAATGTCACATCACTCACATCCTATGAACATGTCTCATCTTTTTCATGTCATCTCTGGTGATGAAGGACAAAGGCTGTTTGTTGTCGTCTAAAAAAGACCATTTCCAAAGTTGTGTCACCGAGTGCAGAGAAACCAGATGGTAATTTTTTTTTTTTTTTTTGGGGGGGGGGTTGTTTTTTGAACTTGATTATTTTTTGTCCAAATTTTCGCCTGAGAAAAAAGGGGAGATTAGATGATGTGTGAGGGGGGGAAAAAAGGCTAGTAGAAAGCAAAGTGTTATCTCACATGTGACTAATTGAATTGCTTCAAACAGAAAGTCTGTGGCGATAGCTTCCGACAAGCCTCTGTCTCGTGAAACAGCAGGTAGCTGACAAACAAGGGGAAATTTGAAAGGTACGGAAGCCTTTGGCTGTAAACTCACTTTGGACATCAAACACTTGACATCATTTTATTTCCTTGGGGAAAAGGTGTTTGAAACACAAGCCATATGCATGTACGTTGAAAGTGTAGGAGTTTCTTTAAATACCATGTGGCAGTTTAAGCATTTTGCCAAGAACAAATTTCACCACTTTACCCCAGCCTTCCCACAGCAGTTAAGCATGCCACATCTCTTTTACTTGGAGCTAAATCGCCTGACACGAGAATCAGAGACACCTACAGTATGTAAACCGATTCCATAAACCATATTTTAAAAGCGGGTGAATCACCGGTAATACGATACTGGCACTTCCCCGGTAACGTTACATATCCTTGTTGACAAAACGGGGGGGGGCGCACTCATAACGTCCTCCCGAGCAGAAATGGAAGCTTGCTGTGTATTATGTCTCCTGGAGGTTCATCCTTTCATACCTGCTATCAACCGGGCAATCGCTGATGCATCACACACCAGTGTGACCACAGTGGACGTAGCCGATTTGCCTCGCCCTTTTTCTTTGTACGGATGCCGCCTGGATGTCCGGTTGATGTGCTCAGGGCCGGTGCGGCGTGCAGCGTCTGCAGTCCCAGTTAAGAGTCCGAATGACGAAGTGGAGCCTGCACCGGTGTCACACACTATTACCACGCAGCTTCTTTGGGCTAGGGCCTGTGGACGCTGTTGGGCTCATGTGGAGAGAGGGGATATAGTTTGAAAAAAGATGAAAAAGACAAAAAAGTGATTTCAAGCCTTTGTAGTCTTTGTTCTGTTCCTTCTGTGCATAAGCATTTGCAATGATAATAAGGAAGTTTGGGGACTTTGGGTCAAGCAAAAGTTTCTGCATCAGTTCCTGCGCTCCTTTTGCTGGTGTAAATATTTAACCGAAGTTGATGGTATTCTCCGAACAGTATCATTAAAAGTTCGATATGTTCAGTGTAAGCGCCTTCTCTTCATCTTCCTGACTTTAATGCATAGTGTTTTTGTTCAGTCCTACCTATGTCCTTGGCGTTGCAAGCTTCAAACACATGCTGACTACCTGACTTTCCCTAAGTCAGGAGGCAAGATCATTAGCCATCACAACCCTGAAATGTGACTTGGCAGACAATAATGCTCTATGATCAAACAACTTGTCAGTGCGTCCTGTTGAAATGAAAGAGTGCAAAAAAATAATTCAATAGAGGATCAATCAAATTTCCCCAGCCCATGTGAGCGAGATTGCTGATGGTGCAGAGAGGGGCTATTCCTCGAGGACATGGGAGTTCATTTGGATATTTGTTCTCCCCCTCATGAATGTTCCATTGCGTGACACCATCTCCTGCTAATCACATTTCACTGAAAAGGGGGGATGCTTTTAGGGACGTTGAAAAGAGAGAGGTTCTTTTTAATCTTTGAAATGCCTCAAAAGTGACAGAATGCTTTCTCCTGCCAAGACGTGAGCCTCGGATGGGGAGATAAATATGCTGTGGTCAGCTAAGTGTATCTAGTGAGCAGAGAGGCAAATTTAATAATGCATTATCATTCACTGGCGAAGGTGAAATCTCCCTGTCCATCAGAAGGCTGAGGCCTGTTTCATGTTACCCTTCACTGCAAATGAACAAGTGCTTTACTCAGCCATACCAGAGATGCACAGTAGGCACCAGTGCTCTGCTATATATGCTGCTCCGGACTTGTCAGGAAACAGGTCTGTAATCAAAGCAATCATCTCCTGGTCTCGACTGGAGATATTAATGATCACAGTCCGTATTCCTGATAAAACTGTTTTGAACAATAGCCTTCTTTTTTTTCCCCTCCCTGAGAACACAAGGTGTGCTTTACATATCTGAGCATCTGCTATTATGCAGATTATGGGAACATATTTACCCGAATGCCCTTGGACAACAGCATTAAACAATTATGAAGATTATGTACAATACAGAAAATTTGCGATTCAAAACAATTCATATCTTAGCAGTCGCAACTGTTGCAGACAGATAAGGTTGACCCTGAGTGTGTATTTCTGTACTTTTGGAGACATTCTGTGGGGTTGTTTGTATAATTTAATATTTACATGTAAACAGTAATTAAGTGATGCTACCGACATGCCAGGGCCAGGCTCTGCCAAGGTAAACACCAGCCCTGGTAGTTTGCCACAGTCCATCATGTTTACAGACTTGCAGAGCCGAGTGCTGTTTGTGTGCTCTTCCTTGGCAAAGCCCATAAAACACAACCAATTGGATGCCGAGTGTTGAACACAGTCACTCTTATCGTCTGGCAGTCTGCTCACTGACTTGAGGACATTGTGAGTCAAACCTTTAAATTTTCACTCTGCGATAATTACGCCGCTATACTTGAGCTTTTATATCCTTTCACAGAGAAAGTAAATCATTCCTAATAAAGAGAGGAAGAATAGGGGGTGGAGGGAAAAGTGCTTGAGGACTAATTCTCTTCACTCCCTCCCTCTCTGCTCTCTATTCTGCTTTTTGAAAGCCTTTCTCTGAGTATTCCAGTCACCTTGACTTTGCAGCTGCAGCCTTATAGTCTGTTGCTTATCCTGCCTAACCCCAGCTTGTCAATTAGGTGTTTAAAAATTAATCTCTTTAACTGGAAATACCATGCCAGCTTTCTTCCGTCTGTAAATGAAGTGTTATTAATTCACACAGCGCAAAGCCAGTGTTATGAATAATGTTATCAAAACAGATTTCCACACGTTTAACACGTCCCTCCTATTAAAACCCCTTAAGTATTTTTATAACTGTGAAACCAGGACTACTAATGGATTTGCATCCATTTTTTTTGAGCTTCTACACCAGGCAGCCATGGAGCAAGTGCTTCTAAGCCAGAGCCTTTTAAAGTTTACATTTCCCATTTCCTCTTTTGTTCTTTCATCTTCATTTAAAAGCAGCTCAGTATATCCAGTCTGGATTAGCGCCAGCCGTCGTCGACGCTCGTGCAGCAGTAACAGAACGGCAGAGACTCTCCCTGTAGGATTGCAATGCCAGGCAATGACACCAGTGTGTTTCTCTGCCCCCCCAAAACCCAGCAAAGCTCTGATCTAACAGCAGGCTATCTGGCCAACCACACCAAGCTAATACTTGTGCCATTAAAACCCAGTGATTAGGGGGGATTTCCTCTCTGTTTGTTTGTTTGAATGCTTAATTATCAATATGTAATTGCCGTGTGTATTGTGATGTTGGGTGCAAATTCGGTGGCGCATTTTACTCGAATGCACATTGCTATCGGGTAGAAACAGGACTCCCCAGTCACTGTCTAAGTTAAGCTGCATGAGGAGGTTGCTCTAATGAATTAATAAATGCTAAACAAAGGGGAACCAAACAAAGAGTGAGAAATAAATGGCTTGATGATTAGTGGGTCAGTGAGATTAGTTGGGTATACAGTACAAATGATCCCCTCCTGAAACGGGAATGATTCAGGCAAAATACCCAGTCAATACTTGAGGCCAATTTAATCTCTGGGATTCTTCTGTCAATAAACAGACCTGGTCAACGGAAGTCAATATGCAAAGACAATCTGAACACCTTCAAAGTGCCTCTCTATAATGTCCTTCTCCAAGTATTATCTTCTTGACAGTTTGGGCTCATAGTCAATAGGTGAATTAGAGAAATCTGTTCAACTACACCTGGATGCCATTTCCTCTTTTAGGCCGCAAATATTTTTTACCCTCCAACCTGAGTCTCACCCCCTTAGTTTATCTAAAACACTAAGGTCATGGATTTAGTGCCGTGATCTCTAACCTTTAACTAAGTTGCCCCATTCTGCTTCAGCCATTTTTTTTTTACTGTGATCGTCTCTCTACAAAATGCCATTTTGTCTCCACCGCTGTTCGCTTTAAGAGCTCATTTGAAGGTGTGTGCTGGCAGAAACAAAAGTCCTGTGTGCTTTTATGCAGTCATCACAGTCAGCCAAGCCTGTAATCCTCAGAGGTCCGATAATGACATAGCCCCTGCATTTATTACATGGAGGAGAGGAGAGAGGGAAAACGCTGACTTTGAACAAATGAACACTCTGACCTTTATGCAATAAATATGACATGGGCCGCATAAAAAGACAAGATATCTTCCTCCTCAATGGAAGTCAACATGGATTCTGCTCCCTTGCCTCTTGCTCTCTCTGTTTCATTTCCTCTTTCTCTCTGTCTCTACCTCCCCTCTTCCTGCTAACAGTTAAACAAATGATGAAATCTATTTTGATTGTTTGCGCCATAATATTGTAATGTGTGCCTCAAAAGCAAAATTTGTAGTTCATAATTTTCCCTGCTGCTGGTGGCGTTATACATAATGTACATTGCAGAATATTACGGACAATCATCCGTCAGTATTTTAATCTTCATGCTTGATTAGATTCTTACATTTAATCATTAGCAGGCGTTTTCTCAGCAGTGAAAGCAATAAAGAATCGTCTTTATCCATGCCAGCAAAAGACGGTTTTAACAGGGAGAATCAACCTTTCACTGTGTCTTTTGTAATCTCAGTGTGATTCCAATTGGGCATCGCGATTGTCTTCTTTTGACACCTCAGACCGCCTCTCTGACAGTAAAGGATTTATGGTTATTTCCTCCATGCAGCCTGTCCATCTGTGGCTCTATCTTCATATGGCCTTGAGAATACGATTCAATTTATTAAGGCAAAGCAATGGACTCATTACTTTAAAAAGGTGGCAAGAGAGAGAGAGTGAGAGAGACGGAGAAGTGACACACTGAATTGGTTATTAATGGAAAGGCACAGCCATAGGGCAGTTGAAATTTAATGATATCCTACAAGAAAATATGAGGGTGTCACTCTCCAAAAAGTCATGCTAAATGTCAACATTTTAAGGTCCCGGCGCTAATTTTATGCCTGTGCACAGTAATGTTTTGGAGAGCATTTAGGAAACACGGCCCAGTGGCCAGCCTGATTATCCCGCTCACCTTCTCTCCTCTCTCCAAATGGGTTTGTGCAGCAAGCGATTTCATCTCTAAGTGAAGGGAACATTAGGGAGGGGAGAAAGAGAGAGCGATAGAGGAAAACACGCGGTTTGATTTTCATGCTGTGATAAGAGAGTGGGAGCCAAATGTTACCTGTTAATCTAGCCCAAACCGACCGGGGCTCTTGACTTTGTCCCCCAGCAGGGATGGGGCAAACACTCATTTTCCTCTCTCCGTGATGAAAAGGAAATTAGCTTAAATGTGATGAGGGCACATTAGTGTGTGTGTAGTGCATGTGGGTAATGGGTGTGCAAGTGTTTGAGGGTTTTTGTTTGCATACATCAGTGTGCACGTGTGTTTGTGTGTGTGTGTGTTCTCTTCACAGTTTGTACAGTACATTACACACACATATGCACAACATATGCAAGTGATAGTCACTATAAAGGAATTTGTCTTGTATGGATCATCAGACACATTCTTACAGAATGTCCAGCAGGTTTTTCTTTACTCTCAGGAAAGTGTGCCTGTAAGTCAATCTTACCCTCCAGTAGTTTGATTATATGCTATCATGTACAATTTTCCTGTCCAAGTAATATTTTCAACCCTTGTAAACACTTGGAAAGCTGCTTTCACAACTGTCTCGAGATTACAATTTAAAAAACAAAAGGCAAAAAGCAATATATAAAGTTATTGAAATAAGCCTATGACATACTGTAGTGCCAGTTTAGAGCTATCAGGCATATAAAGCTGAATTTATTTTGCCCCAAAGACCCTTCAGAGTGCAGACATCATTTGCAAGATAACCCAAGCTCATGTTTTTTTTAAAATGCTCAAATTGCATGCAGCTATTTTTTTTGCCCTGGCCCTGTATCACCACATTTGTACCAGAAGACAGATATTCCTCTTGACAAGATTTTCCAAATCCAGCACTTAAAGTGCATGTGGAATAATGCTGTGTTAGCTGCTAATGGCAGTCCGAGAGGTCATAACTACTCCATTTGAAGGAGGCTGGTTTCTCTGCAGCCCTGGCAGGTCAAATCAAATGTAATTGTGCAGTGAAAAGCAAGTGCCTTGCTTTGTGTTGGCTGTGCTGACAACCTCCAGGTTTAGCATTCAGTTCTCCTGCTGGGAGGAACACAGGTTTGCAAGGACAAAGGCTTCACCTGTCAATATATCACACTGACTGGCCTGGCCGAGTGTACCTCTGCGCTCCCTCTCTCTCTCCCTCTCTCTCTCCTATCTCTCTTCTTTGTCAGTCTTTCATTCTTTACAAAACCGTTCTATCCCAGCCTCCTCTTCCTCAGACCCTGCCTCACCTATCTATCCATCCATCTTCTGTCTTCAGCCATCTATCTCTCACTCCTGGCATCCTGCTCGCCCTCTTTCTTTCTCTCTTTTTGTGTGTCTTTTCTGTATCTTCCTCTCCTCCTGCTCACACTGCCTTCGTGTGAAGACTCTGCTGAAATGTCCTGGGGGACCCAGTTTCAAACACAGGAACCAGAAACATATGGCACATTTTCAACTCCCAAGGTCAATTACAGCTATTTATCCAGAGATTGCAGCTAAATTTCCCAAGGTTTCTTCTAGATTTACCACAGATTGCAATGTCTGTCTGTCACATTTTAAATCAGGCCAGTTTCCTCTGCTTCTCTCCACTCTCTGTGACTTTCCATCAAATATTTCAAAGGCTTTCAAGTGGGTTTTAGACATGTTTTATCTCTGGTTATCATGTGCCCCATCTTTTTTGCCTCAGCTTTGCCAGGTCCAAGTGCCGTTTGCAACACAAATCTAATAACATGTAAATTGGAGATAAGCCCAGATCCCTCCAAGTGATATTTTTTACATTCATAGTTTGTCAAGTCAATTCCTGGGCCCCTGTTTTAGCAGCACAACACATGAGGAGTGAGAAAATTAACTGGATAGGTGATTCATCATTGCTAGCACACTGTCAAGGACTCCCTCTGCAGCTATTGAGAGCAGGGTGGAGGAGGAGGACGGAGAGAGGAGGGGGGGCGTTGTTTTAAATTATGGCATTTCATTCAGAATGCATTGTATTTACAGCGTCCCATTTTTATTTGTGGCTCCTATTATCCGCCGAAACAGTTGTGCATGAAATGTTATTTGTGACAGGGGTGACCTGCGAGTGTTTTTCCACACAGTATTTCATAGTCGAGGCCTTAACTGTACCTTTACCGTACGGTAAGCACAAGAGGCTGTCACAGCTGCTGTTGGCAGCCTTGCTAGTGGAGAAATATCACCTGGAAACAGAGTACTCCATTCCACCAGCCCCCATCACTCCAACGCCTGTCGCTGTAATTAAGTTGAAGTCAATGATTCTGGAGCGATGGTGAGAAATAAACATGCAAACACATGCCAGCATTTGCAGCCAGGCGCTGGGAAAAAATAGAGGGGGGGGGGGGGTTTCCAGGGCAAAAACATTAGAAGCACGGAAACTATAGATCTAGATCATGTTCACTAGAATTTACATTTGACTTTCATTAAGCCAGTTTTGATTATATTGATTGAATTAGTCACTTATTAGTCCTCCTCCCATTTCCTTTTTTGAAAATGCCGCTATTTATGCATAGCTCCTGGTGGAAATGTTATCTGACAAGAGGTGCTGTACGGTAGTTGGAGTCTGTCGAACAAAACACGCTGTTTGCTTTTCCCCGAGCATGACAGGTTGTTTCCCCTGCAACAAAGCCATCAAATATTCTGTGTGATCCAACATTGTGTTGGAGGGGAGGCCTGCTGAGTGGGAAGCCGGAGTTTGTTAAAGCAATGATTTATGATTAATGCCAACACTAAATAAGGGACAAAGTGCCTACAGTACAAATCAATTACAAAGCTACAACAGCAGACCTTTCCCCGAGGTCTACTAACGTCTCTAGTTGTTATGGTGATTTTATTGGAGGTGGGTGATGCATGCATATAATGCATGCAATACATCTATATCAACCTGAGCTGGAGCCAACTGTAATGCTTTTGATCTTTGATTAGTTATTTTATTGAGATAAAATGGGACTTTCATGTTATGCCTCTCCATAAGGAGAGTGCATTTTATATCTCCACCCAGACTCCCACCTCAAAATTTAGACAGGACTGCACCAAACAAAACAAATTACCACAGGAGTGGCTTCTTAAAAGTAGGCAATTCATTATTTTTATGAAGTCAAATTATAAACAAATTTTAATCCATTAGGCAACCATCCATTCTAATTAATCAACAGGAGTGAACTCCATCTGAAAAAGGAGAAAGGTTGTTTACTGTCTCCACGGACCAGCGGTGCATATTTCACCATCTTCCCCTCTCAGAGAAAAAAAAAAGGAAAAAAAATGTTCTCCAAATTACAAACCTAAACTGTGAATCCTAACACTCGACTTTTGGCGCAGAGATGTTTCCAGGGCATTTGCAGATGCTTGAAATAATCTCCAATGTTTTTGCTCAATCTGCTCTGAGGATGGGTGAAATAAATACTTTAAACTAATTAATGTAAGACCAGCTGTTCCCAGCACTTGGCTGGCGTTGGTGAATATTGATGGGAGGGAGAGGCAGGGCTGTTCAGCTCCACTCGCTGTTTGTACAAGATTCAGCCTGCCACATAAGCAGATATGAATACTGGATGAGAGCTGAGAGGTGCAGTGCACGCCACAGCCAGGGCTCCACATTACAAATAAAACTTTTCCCCCTTCCATTAAATTAACAGTTAAACATCTGATGGCGCAGGCTTCCTGCCGAGACCTTTTTAGACTGGATGTGCTTGATAAACTGTCTCTCGGTAAGACGGTGGCACTTACAAATTGTTGGCTTGATAAAAGCTCACTGGACGAAAACACGTGTCAGATCTGATGGGGCAACAAAACGGCAGTGTCTGACATACTGTTTTAGTTTGGCCAGGCTGTATCTGTGTCTGCCGGTTTGCCTCCTGCTTTTCTCTCCCTCCCTCTTCTGCTCCTCTTCCCTCCTCTGAGGCCTGGTGAAGAGGCTGGACAACAGATGGCAGGGCCCTACCCCTCTACCGGTGATGAATAGAGTATGATGTCATCTTAGGTTTGACAGGCACCCGTGCGTGCTTGCACTAAGGAAGCCAGAGCCTCTGGGGTCGGACCGTGGGCCTGCTTCTGATTTTGGAGGCCACATGACATCTCTTAAATAGGGGGAGCTGGATTTATGTCCTGGTTGATATTGTTTAACCCCACGCTTGGTCCTTGAGAAGAAGCAATACAAAGGAATCTCCAGGGGGCCAGTCCAGAGTATTTCTAAGAGGAGGGATGAGCTGGGAATGGCTGCTGGAGATCAATACAGACCCAGCTGCTGCAACTGGTCAATTCAAGTCAGGGTCCAAAAACTGCTCACATTTCCTACTACTTAGTCATTTTCCAGTTGCATGAATATTAGTTTTTATGAAGGACTAATCAGTTGTCAATGCCACCGTATTTCTTTGCAGATGACAACCCATTGTGCACCCCAACAGCAAGAGATAGCTACGAGAGGTTGTCGTTGGCTGGACAGGCTCTACCCCCTGGCTTCCCCTCACCATTTCTCTTCCCAGACGGCTTGTCATCAATAGAGACTCTCCTCACCAACATACAGGTATTGCCGTCTGACGGAGCTGGGCCCTCGTAAAAAGACCGATTTAACACATTTTGACACAACTTCCTTAAAACACACTGATAGGAGCAGCAACATCATCATCTTTTTATGGCTTATACAGTAGAACAGCTTTACACTGCATCTTTAACCTGATGTAGCAAGACCTCCATCTTCCTACTTTTCAACCTTGAGGAAAAATTCAAATACTTTGAATTTAAGGTCACTATTTGACAGTAAAAACTTTTGTACATGCCTCTCTCACCAACACTCAGCATCGGTGTTCTTTAACTATAATCGTAATTTCACAGTGATCATTTCCAAATATCACTCAAGAAGGGCATGTGTGTTCATTCTTGACCTTGGAAATTGTAGATTGACAAAAACGTCCACTTACTAGCTTTTTCCAGAGACTTCAACTGCTCATATCCTTGAATTGATTTAAGTCTTTATTTAACATTTCTTTTGTTTGTGTCATACTCAAGTCAAGTGGTTGTAGTTGCCTTAACATGGCCACACCATCACCATGGATGTTGCTGAGCCAAAACCGCTCATTGAAATCTCCTGACAGTCTATTTTGTCATCAGTGCATAACGACTATAACAGCAGCATAAATACCCTGTAGAGAACCTATGTGTAGCACAAGAAAAAAAATACTAAGCAGGTGTCGCCAGGTGATTCCTTGCTTCCTAATTTTAAAAATTTATTGTATGTCAATTTTTTCTTCATGTATTTAATGTTTTTTTTTTTTTACTAGTGCTCTACAAGCTTAATGACTCAGTCTGGCAATTAAATACAGCAACACCATGGTTCCTCTACAGTTTTAGGCTTTCCATGCTAAATTATGAAGGTTAAAGTCATGATAATGAACGACACTCTGTAAATGCTTATCCTTACTCATAAAAGTGGCCATCATCCACGCTCCCCTTCCAAAATACTCAAGATGCATGTGACCTCTCAGTTTGTAAACCTACATACCTTAACAATACTCATCTACTCAGGCTACCATTAAGGCTTTAAATCAAACACCTTCAGTCAGAAAGATGAATGTATTTGCCCTCTGTCTGAGCGTAATGATGTGTGTACACTGCTGCCCTTCTCGTTGCACTTGTACCGCTGGCATCAGAGTCCTGCTTCTCCTTTGGCTCTGCATGGTAATTAGAAAAGCCACAAGTAAACCCGTCGCGAGCTCCCACCACTCCACTAAGTCATTTTTGATAATGATCTTCGCATTGAATATTTATATACGAATCAACAAAATGAAACCAAGCAGAAAATTAAGATAAAGCAACTTAGAATAAATTGGGGTCAGAAGAATCAACAATTAGTAAGATATAGCCCAGTGCATTTGATATAATTGCGTGTGGATGGGGAATAATTGTGATGAAAATGGCCGCAGTACTGTATAGTTTACACATGAGAATGCCGTATCCTTTTAAGTTTAGGACTGTCAAGAGTACATTTGGCAAGGCAGTAATAGGACTGGTATGTGATGAGATACATGACGTTCATATGTTTAATTCCTGCTGTGGTCTGATACTGGTTTTTTATAGCAGCCCAGTTGCAGTCATCTGCCCTGGAGTTGAAATAGAGCAGTATGAGACATAAAAATATAAGGACTTAAAGCAGAGTTTGAAGAAGTTGACCTCACCCCTATAGTAGAAACCTTTTTACCCTTTTACTCAGCAGACTGGGCTTTTGTCCAAAAGCAACTTCATGTCAAGTTCTATTTTGTCTCCTCCACATCACCCGATCAAGCGAAATTATTCTAGGTTTGGTTCCAGTGGCTCCAGCGTGTCCCGTCTGTCTCCACCTGTATTTCACAACCTTGACCAAAAGGGGTCAGACATATCCCCCACTCTCACTTTATAGCTATATCAGCATTCATTATTTTAAAGATTATTATTACAAAAAAAAACTGTCTGATCCAAGTCCGCGTCACTAGATCTCGCGCGAGCTGAGGAGCAGCTAAGAGATAAGGACATCCTCACAGATACAAGGACTGGCAGAGGTGGTAATATGCCTGAGAGGAGCCATGTAGCAGCAGTCAGCTGTTGGCCCTCTGTTCTCCCTCACCACTGTGGGCAGCACAAAGAAGTGCTGTGACATACTTTCAGTGTGGTTTGCTGTCACTTCATCCTGAAGCCCTTAAATAGCCCACATCACTCTCCCTTTCCCTGCTTCCCACTCTCCCCTTTTCTGTATTTCGCTTTGTGTGTATATTCATGAGTGTGTGTGTGTCTGTGTGTGTGTGTGTGTGTGTCTGTGTGTGTGTGTCTGTGTGTGTGTCTGTGTCTGTTCGTGTGTGTGTGGCCGTGCAGGGCCTGCTCAAAGTGGCAATTGACAACGCGCGGGCTCAGGAGAAGCAGGTGCAGCTGGAGAAGACGGAGCTGAAGATGGAGCTGTTCAGAGAGAGGGAGCTCAGGGAGACTCTGGAGAAGCAGCTCGCCATGGAGCAGAAGAACAGAGGTACTGCCTGATGACTACCTGGCACTGGATCCTCCTCGTCGGCGCCGTGTGTGTGCGCCCGTGCTTGCGCGCTTGCTTGTGTTTTCACAGCTTCACAGGCCTTTGCACACGTAGATGTGATAGTTCTTGAGCACACACGCACGGTTCTCCATGTTTCTGCGTGTTTAATGTTTCTTACTGAAGCACTGACATAAGTTGCTTTGTATTTCCTTGGTTACACATACAGCGATCTGCTTAGCACCAGTTTTAATTGCCAATAGTCAGTTGCCATAATTGGAAATACACATTAACTTAGAGAAATTCACTCTACGTCTCATGTTAAATGCATCAGCTTCACATGCTAACTGTGCCGTTTATGTTTAATGAGAGAAATTCATGAAAAATATCCCAATAAATTTTTCAATTTGTTTTAATTCCCTCCAGCAGTTTGCTAAGCCACAGTCAGATTTTCTTTTATAGGCAAGATCTTTATATATTATAAAATATTTAGGTTTAATTGATTTGGCTTTTTTCTGTAACAGTATGCTAGATTTTTTTTTTTTTTTTTTTTTTTAATTAGGTGATTATTATCTTCTCCCACCAGAATGTGATATCCGCAATAATCAGATTTTAGTCAAAATAAGTCTCCTCTAATTCGCCGCAGAGCTCATTTATTGTAACTGTGGCCTTTCCCCATCTTAGCAATCATTCAGAAGCGTCTCAAGAAGGAGAAGAAGGCCAAGAGGAAACTCCAAGAAGCTCTGGAGTATGAGTCCAAGAGGAGAGAGCAGGCTGAGCAGACTCTGAAGCAGCCCTCACCCGCTGACAGCATGCGTTCACTCAACGGTCAGATGCTCCACAGTGAGACACTGTTACTATGTTTCCCTTCCAAGTCTTTCAGACACTTAGTGCGTCTTAGTGAGACAAACGAGGACCAAAAAAAAAAAAAAAAAAAAAAGGCAAATGTGTCAATCAGAAATGTTACATATCAATTTCCAGGCTATAAATGACACCTGAATTATTATTTTATTGACAATTCTAATAAAGGATCTCACATCTTTGACGATATCGTATTAATTACTTTATTTTTATAGCAGCAGTAAGTGCAAGAATTCTGTTTTGGTGAATTATGCATATCTCATTTGAACTTTCCCGCTGTTTGAATGCACATTTGCTTTGCGTTCTCATTGCGTCCTCTGAATTTTCTCCCCCTGTGCTTAAAAGGCTGCAACTAGCATTTACTTTCATTATCAGTTAATCTGCCGATCATGTTCTTGATTAATTCGCTAATCATTTAGTCTGTGCAATGTCTTAAAAAAAAGAAAGAAAGAAAGAAATCACCACGATTCCACAGAGAGATGACTTGTTGTTTTTTTTTCCACCAACAGTCCACAAAGATATTAAGTTGAAAATGATATAAAACAGAGAAGAACTTTAAACTTTAAAATTTCATCTTAATATAACGGCTGTACAGGTCATTTAGTTTACATAAAATCTAAATCTACATGTACATCCGATACATTTACCGTTGTGATGTTTCATCATCAGTTCAGTGGTGAAGTCTGCCACAAGCAGTGTACAACTCAGTACAAAGTTATTAGACCAGTTACAAAATCAAAATATGACTATGAATATTATTACCAGTCCAATTTACCTTTGACACCTTTTACTACCAACACATTTGCACTTTTATGAAAGCAAACAATTGAATACAAGGTCACACTTTTATTGGATAATTATTCCGAAGTGTAATATCAAGGATTCGAGTACCCTGTTTTTCACCACTGATAAAGATGACACAATTCATCCAATACACACACGTGAGGGAGATGTAGCTCGAAGGCTGAGCCTCTCGTTTTGAATGAACGATGCTGTGAAACTGGCATTGTGATAGGTGGATGTCAGGGATGTTTAACGGCGGTGATCCCTCTCTTCTCTCAGACTCTCTGACCCCTGAGATGGAGAGTGACCGCAGCAGTGGAAGAACAGATGCTGAAAGGACAATACAAGGTACAGGGGCTCAGATGAGACAATAAATCTCTCTCTCTTTCTCTTTCTGGCTCTTACTCTTGCTCTCTTTCGCTCTCCCCCCCCAACCCACCCCACCTTCTCTCTCTCTTGCTCTCTCTCTCTCTCTCACACACACACACACACACACGCGCGCACACACACACACTCACACACACACGCACACACGGCTTCAGTTTATGAACATTAGTGTTTCTGTGCCTGCTGTTCAGGCATACAGCTCACCATCTGGGCCACAGCACTGGGTCAAGATCATTGGTTTTCTGCAGAAATAATATTGTTCTTTGACTTGACTTTTAGTGGCTGTGATCCCCTCAGGAAACAGATCTTTTTTTTCAGAGGAAATTCAGTTGTGCGATACAATTAGTGAAAAAAAAAAAAAAAAAAGTACAGCTAAAGCTAGAAGGACACGGAGAAAGAATGAAAGAAGTGGTTTGTTTACAACTCAGGAAGCATTAATGAGTCATAAAACCACAAAAAGCAGTGGAATCCCCCCTTTGATAGTAATAAACGGGGCAAATCAATCCATTTTATGAATAAGCCTTGTACATTTTTAATGGTTTGTTTGTTTGTTAGCCTTGGGGGTGCAGTATGTGTTTGGGGAAGGGCGGCCTAGTGATAACCTCTGTAGACTGTCTGCTATCTGTGTTTACCCAGATACAAGACACCTTGCAGAGGTTGAATATCCTCATTATTACGTGAACGTTTTTCCTTTAATACGCCTCAGCTGCATCTGCTCAGAACCACCCTTATCAGTGGGAGAGGTCCCAATTTATCTGGGGGAAAATGCTCCATGTAATTTGCTGTGGAAAGTGGAAAAATATTCATCTTTGCATGCAAGAATAAGTTGGGTCCCTCTAATTCTTTAATGTTTGATTAGTCTACTTGAACTGATATTTTGTGAAAGGGCAAAAAGAAAGAAAATGTACTAAGAGAAATGATGACTCCTCCCTAATTAAATGTCATTCAGTCACTGCAGGGATCTGAAACAGTTTGATGTCCAAAAAAAGGAAATCCATATGTCATCATTTAAATACAAAGATAACTTCCAGATCCGGCATAATTATAGGCCCCTATTTCATACCAAATTAGTATATTTAGCCACTTTAATTTCTAACATTTTACACTTATATGAGGAGCTGGCTCTTTGTAGTGTAATTTTATCAAATTGAATGTGTTAAAGCTTTACAATTATAATAACAGCAGCCATTGTCCTGCCTAAATATGAAGTCTAGTTTGAAAAGAAGCAGATTAGACTTTTCTTTCCTTTTCAAATTTTTTTTTTTTTATTTTTAAAAAATTTTTTTCTTTAAACTGATCCCTGCTGGGGAACAGTACGACAGAGCCATAGAACATGTCATTTTTAAGCTCTCTCAATCACTCTGATCATTGCCTTGAAGAGTGGAATGAAGGAGGAAACCGAATAACAGGCTGCACTTTGTGTTTTTGTTCAAT
This sequence comes from Istiophorus platypterus, assembly GCA_016859345.1. Classification (NCBI taxonomy): domain Eukaryota; kingdom Metazoa; phylum Chordata; class Actinopteri; order Istiophoriformes; family Istiophoridae; genus Istiophorus; species Istiophorus platypterus. The sequence goes on along the minus strand of CM029122.1, from coordinate 8,266,096 downwards.
TAGAGAAGCATTTGTCTGCCACCCATGTCTCCTCTGCTCTCCTCTGCAAGCCTCGCCGTATAATTAACCTCAAATGGCAAAAAAAAAAAAAAAAAAATGATGTTGATAAATTACACGAGCAGAAGGGGGAAAAAACAAGCCTATCACTTGCATGAAAGCCGAGAGAAATGTGTTGGGTATATTTTCAACTCCAAACTCAGGGAGGCGAATGGAGAGAGAGGGAGGAAAAAAAAAATAATGAGGGCATAATTTTAGAGAACTAATTATTTCTATTTGTCTTTTGTCACACTTCTCTAATTCCGCGATATTAACACAGTCTGTGTTTATTAATTGCTTTTACAGTGTTTTGAATCGGGTCCAAGAGGGAACGTGGCTCTTTTCACAGGCAGGCAAGCTACTGGGACTGTACCTCGCCAGTACTGCCTGGCAACGGTGCACGTGTGAATATCTTCCCCCAGTATCTTCTCTGGTTCCCTGCCGCTTCCCCACTCGATGTATTCGGCAAGTTTACACGACCCTGTGCGCAGAGATAAAGTTCTTTGTTGCAAGATTAAACATCAAAACAGTTAAAGTGAAATTAAAATTAAATGAATGAATGTCACTGAAGCAAAAAAGACTGTAATTAATGGATCCCTTAATTGTCTTCATAAAATATTTGCATGGGCATAATTTGCATAATTTACATGTATTAATTAATCTTTCAAAGGAATTTTATGCTGAGAGAAGCCAAAAATTCCCTTTGTTTTATTTAGCATCTAATGAAATATTTATTCTCTTTAATGAACTTTTCATCTTGATTTGAATATAAAAATACTGAAGTTTTAACATATTTTAATGAGACGGTCTTTCATAAAACACTGCGTCAAGACGTCACCAATTTTTTTTTTCCCCGTTCTTGTATATAAAGCAGATGTTTCAACATTTGCGCTAATATTGCGGTGCTAATTTGGAAATGGATTTGAATCAGTGAGATCTGCTTATCAAGCCTCCTCACCCCCTCCCCATCTTTCATGATAATTTTATCTATTAGAAGTAAAATGCTGCGATATCTAACATCCTCTTGACAACGTATTAAACGTCGTCATCCGTCAAATAATCAAATCATCTTCGTTTTCATTAGCACCCCTATAAACTGCGCCGACTGCGAAGCTGGGCGGGCGGGCAGGCGGGCGGGCAGGCGGGCGGGCTGCGAGGTGAGCAAGTGATGCTACCTCTGCTCTTGTTATGAAAGGTGTGCACGCTTGTATGGAGCTGTATGTGCTGGGGCCACACTCTTAGCACTCTCCTGCCCCCACCTTGGTGCTCCCCTCTTCTTATAGCACTGCATTCATGCAGTAATGACTTTTACACAGAACTCGGTAGTTGTTGCTTGAATAGAGGCAGCCAGAGTGCAATGCCTTTGAGACCTACGGCAGTGCTGGGTAATTAGCCCGTGTGTTTGTACACCCCCACCCCCTCCTCCCCGACACACACTTACTGTATACACTCACGTGAGCACACACACACACACACACACACACACACAATTGCACACACAAGTGCACACACAAGTGCACACACAAGTGCATACACAACAAGCCTTTGTTGTCTCCACCCTCTGTGCACAATACGAAAAACACAGGCTAAAAGGAAGAAAAGGACTAATTGATAAAATATTGATAATGTAATGAGTGCGGATTATAGATTGAGCCAAGACAAGTTTTAATTCTGACTGATAAAATGAGGGAAAAAAGTACCTTATTAATTATAGAAAATAACCTGATGGTCCATTGTTACCCACCAAGAGGTAAACGTACTATCAGATCAGGTGTGTTCTCCGTATCTCTGAAGAATAGGACTCGAGCATCTTCTCTGATGTCCTGTGCATCTTGTGTGCCATGTCCAACAACTTGTCCTGCTAAATGTCTTTGTGCGCATTTCTCTTTAACATTGAATTATTTAGGCGCCCTGCCATAGAGAGGTGTGCCTCTTAAAGGCATTACCGTAGATTTCTCCGGCAGAGTAAAACGTGGAGGTAATAAACGTCAAACACGCTCCTGAGCTGTGCCTAACAGATGCTTTTACCAGCTCAGCGTCGGAGCGGCGCTGCTCGCTCAGGCGAACACTCAGACAAGAGCGTTTGCCAGGAAAATGGACAAAGCTCGTTAGGTTGGAGGTGTCAGGAGATAACGTGGCAGAGGAATGTCTACTGTTTTCAATAAACACTATTTCCATGCAGGAAATGTCACTTAGAGTGTGCCTTACATCGTCAGTGCAGTAATATGTTCTAACAGGCGTGTCGGTGGAAACGTCTTAAACACATTCGGCACACGGATCTGATGCCTACTGTGTGGTTATCATAACTGCTTTTACAGTGTGTGCTTTGTTGGTAATAAAATATGCATGTAACAGTGTAATTATATTTGTATGTCCTGACTGATGTGGGATATATGATCTTAAATTCAATGTTAAAACTACTTTGAATTAATATATTAAATGACGTAGCTCATACATGATTATTTTTTATATGTGTTGCTAGTAAAGGAGGAAATGACTGCACATGATATTTAATCATATTTGTCATGGTTGCTAACTTTATCTTACCCTTAAATTGGTTTATGAATCCAAAGTAACGCTGCCGAAATTGAAAGACTAGAGGGCAACATTTCAAAGTTACGTTTCATCAACAATCACATCCTGAATAGTACATTTGCGTCAGCAGGATGTTAGCTGTTGGCTAATCCTTGGCTCCTGTGTGTCCTCTGTTGCAGATGGAAGACTGTTCCTGAAAACCACAGTGATGTACTGATAAGGCCGCCAGGAGCCGCAGGAAATAAAAATTTCAGAAAAAAGGGGGGAAAAAAAGAAAGAAAGAGAGAGAAAGAAAGAAAAGAAAACCCATGAAGATTCTAAAGAGCCCTTATCCAGGCTGATTTAGTAGTGGAAAGAAGTTGAGCTGCTTATAGGAGTTCAATGGAAATGCTGTGTTCACCCAAATGCTGGAGGAAGTTGTGTCTGAATGTAGAATCTTTTTTTCATCACAGAGGCCAACAAGAAATAGTTTGATAAAGCAGGTTTTGACATAACAGGCTTGGCCAACGTGAAGGATAAACATATATATTGAGCACAGTAAAAATGTACCCGTGGTACACCGTTGGTAATAACTCATAAATTCACAGCACTGAAGATTTTTATACTGTATCTCAGCCAGCGAGAAAGCTTCGAAAAAGAAATTCGACTGAAGTTTTTGTTTTGTATTTCGAAAAATTGAATTTTGAGAAGCTAAAAATGACACGTGGAGATGAACCTTGTGGAGGAAAAAAAAAATGTGAAACTATCCATGTGTTCATCAAAAGAGAAGACTGATGTTTGATTTTAATGTTTTCTAAATTAGATGACAATACAATCAAGTTTCCTTTTTACCATTGTTGTATATACAAGACCTGATGATAATGATAGGAAAAACTCACTCTATCGAACCCGAGTGGATTGATAAGGTATGTGTATATAATGTTAAGAGGTATTGTGTATGCAGTAGAGCTATTAGGCAAACAATACCACCATTTATATAAACCTACAGTTTTGTTTTGTTCTATTTCTGAGCCATCATTCTTTCCTATAGCTGCCATTTTGGTGAGAAAGCATGCAGGCATGTAAATGTTTGTCCTGGAATTATGATATTTAATAAATCCTATATTGTGCTGAACAAATACTAGGGTTGACTCACTCGAGCCCAGACGATTTTGAAAGCATAATTATCAAACATTTCACTTTCAAAATGAAGACTTTTGCTGTCAATAGTACTGTAATCTTTGTAACAGAGGTAATATTTCTTTGGATTTACTGTACATTTGTCATGAGACACTCGAAAAATCAGCACCTCTCAATGGTTTTTTTTTTTTTTGGTCGTTTTTTTTTTTTTTTTGTTGTTTTTCTTTTAAAGAAAAAAGAATTATCCAAGACTAATTGCGATCATGTGTCGACTTGAGAAACAATCGGTCGTGGCACAACGTTTTCGAATCTGAATCCCATTTAATTACGCC